>JAOSBM010148416.1:0-13002 GCA_027568955.1 Erythroxylum tenue | reverse complement strand
ATAATATACCTTTAGTTTATTAATCTTGAAACTCAAAACAGGGTCACTCCATCAACTCAATTTGCACACAAATATTGCAGAGACCACGAGCTCCCTTCTTCGTTCAATTTACTCTTAACATGACAATCACCAAACACATAGAGAAACAGCATATACACGATGATAAGAAAGTCGGATGACCCACGACCCATGGTGATAAGAGAATGGGAGTGTGCTGACCCAAGATCCAATAACAACTCACCCACACAAACAGATTCGGACCAAAACGAAATACAAGAACCTTTTAATTTTATTTTTTGTCTTATTGTACATAGCACCAGAGGGTTCCACTATAACAGATTATAGATTCTTAAATAATCAGTAACAAATAGTAGCCCCTTTGTTCAGTATAAATATCCCTTTCTGTACATATCAAGAACACGAGGAAATAAAATATTTCTTCATCAAAGTAAACTTTCTTTTTATGGTATCAGAGCCAAAGGTCTGATCCACACTACATTACCTATCTACCAAAATGCCAAACACAGCTGACAATGATACCAGTAACCCTAACCACACACGAAACCCAGACCTAGAGAAATACTCCATAACAAACACTGAAAACGCTGGTGTTGTCCTAGTTACCACCCTCTTTAATGGTAACAACTACCTAACCTAGAGCAATCAATGATGATAGCTCTATGTGCCAAAGACAAACTCTCCTTCGTGGATGGAACATGCATGCAACCAACGAAAGACATGGCCTTGCTTACCAGATGGAAGAGGGCAGACTCTATAGTTAAGTCCTAGATCCTTAACTCCACGATCAAGGAGCTCAGTGATGCCTTCCTGTCATTCTCCACAGCTAGGGAACTTTGGGAGGAACTAAGAGAAAGGTTCAGAGAAGCCAACGGACCATCGTTGTACCAAATAGAAAGGGAAATCGACCTTTTCAAACAAGGCAATCTTACCATTTCTGCATACTATACAAAGTTAAAGAAATTTTGGGATGATCTAGCTAGCCTAGATCCAACACCTACATGCACTTGTGATGCTACCAAAGCAATTACCACCAAAGAAAACACACACAGATTAGTACATTTTTTTATGGGCTTAAATGTAGAATATGAGCATGTAGTAAACCAGGTCATGCTAATGGAGCCTTTGCCCATGATGAATAGAGCTTTTGCCATGATGCAAACAGTGGAGAGACAAAAGATAGTAAATGCCAACAATAACAGAAACTTGAATGTAGCTATGATGGTAAGACAGTCTACCCAAATTTCAAAAGGGGAGGCAGAAGCAACAACAACAATGGGAGAAAACCATTCACTAAAAAGGAAGACAAAAATTATGAAAAATGTGAAAAGACAAGACATACCATAGAGACTTACTTCAAGATCCATAGTGTGCCTGACTGGTACAAGGAACTGATGGGGCAGAAGAGCAAAGCTAACTTAGTCATAATCAGTGACACTCATGCGGACATACAATAAGAAGCTAGTGAGTACATCAAGAGGAATGGACAAATCTCACAAGACATAGCCATATTCATACAACAGGAAATATCTAAAGCAATAAAAGGAAAGGCCACTGGAGAGGTAAAATTGGGTGGACTTGCAAACTTTGCAGGTAACAGCACAAATCACACTTATGTTCATAATGCAAATAATGAATGCATATGGTTGGTTGATTTGGGTGCATCATCACACATGGACACAAACCTAGACTACTGCCACAAACATGAGATAAACAACATATATGAACCTGTTACATTACCGGATGGCACAAAATAGCAAGTAAAACACATATGTCAGACTACCATTGGTGACAAAATTACTCTTAATGGAATTCTGCACATTCCAAATTTTTTCCAGAACCTACTATCTGTGAATAAGCTCACTACACAAAATGACATTGTTGCAATTTTTATATCTAACAAACTATTTTTGCAGGACCTACAGACTAATAATGTTATGGCAGCTATCGAAGCTAGAAGTGGACTGTATGAGCTAACAACCGATTACCTATTACCCTCAGGGACCTTGAAAGGTCCTCCTCTAGACTTCTACAAAACTAAGAATGTTGCTCTTAATGCTTCCATTTCTTTCAATGTTTGGCATAGTAGGTTAGGGCATGTTTCCAAAGAAAAAATGAAACACATCAATGAGATCAAGTTTTCCAATTATCACTCATCTGATTGTCAAATTTGTCCTATGGAAAAATAGCACAGAAAACCCTTCCCTAAATACGAAATACGAACCATTAAGCCCTTTGAACTTCTACACTTGGATCTATGGGGACCATATAGGATACCCACCCTAGATGGATCACAATTTTTCCTAACCATCGTGGATGACTTCTCTAGAGCCACCTGGACCTTGTTGCTCAAACACAAAGACAGAACACATCACATAATAACCCCAGTTCATCAAAACCATTGAAAAACAATATAACACAAAGGTCTTAAAGATACAAACAGACAATGAGAGAGAATTCATCAACAATGAGTGCAGAAAGTTCTTTGTAGATATGAGAATAGTACATTAGAAAAGTTGCCCATACACCCCACAACAAACCGTGGTAGTGGAGATAAAACACAAACATCTACTGCAAATAACCAGAGCCCTGTTATTTACAGCAAGCTTACCTAAACAATTTTAGGGGGAAGCTCTCCTCACGACCACCTACTTCCTAAATAGGATCCTAATCGAAGCCCTACAGTGGAAAACACCTTATGAGAAGTTACATAGAAGAAAGCCAACCTATGAACACTTGAAAATTTTCGGTGTTTATGTTTTGCCCTTGATAAAACACCTAACAAAACCAAACTGGATCCTAGAGCTTTAAGATGCATTTTCCTTGGATATATGCCAGACTACAAAGCCTACAAAGTTATGGAAATTGGCACAAAAACTATTTTCAGTTTAAGAGATGTAACCTTCCATGAAAACACTTTTCCCTTTACCAACCCACAAACCGACCCTAAATAAGAACCACTACCACTATTCCCTTACAACACAACAGATGATGATTCAGAAACATTAAGCGATATACCAAGATCATCAAGCATACAACATATAGAAGCCATAGAAGAAACCAAAGAAACACTACCTCAACCTAACCCTACCACCAATCTAGAGACTACCATAGACAACAATATAAGAAGGAGTCAAAGAACTCACACCACACCAAGATACCTTGATGATTATGTCCACCAAGCCTCCACCCTTCATCCCACTTTTGTCCTTGATTCTGCTAATATCATTTTACAAGTCTGTGGTCCTGCAGGAATAGAATGAGACAAAGAGTTAAATTTCCAGATTACGCATACACAAAGCTACAAGGAATTTATAGATAATGTATGCACTACCTTTGAACCTCTGTCTTATGAAACAGCAAGAAAATCAATGGATTGGGTAAATTCCATGAATGAACAACTAGCTTCCCTAAAAGAAAACCAGACCTGGTTATTGGCAAAATTACCTAAAAGGAAGCGAGCTATAGCATCAAAATGGGTATATAAGGTGAAACACAACTCAGATGGCACTGTTAACAAGCTAAAATCAAGGCTGATAGCAAAGGGATTCAACTAAAGGGAAGTAGTGGACTATTCAGAGGAGTTCTCCCCTGTAGCCAGGATTGTGACAATTAGGACATTCTTAGCTATAGCTACAATTAGAAAGTGGCATATCCTACAGTGTGATATCAATGATGCTTATCTACATGGCCACTTAGAAGAAGAAATCTACATGTTACCACCACAAGGTTATGGAAAAGCTAAGGCAAGAGAGGTTTGTAGACTAATGAAGTCCGTCTATGGACTTAAACAAGCAGGAAGGGAATGACACAAAGAGCTGACCACAAAATTAAAGGGTTTAGGCTTCGACAAAGCTAAAGCAGACCATTACCTATACACTAAAGGCCAGGACAACAATTTTATTGCTATCCTCATCTACGTGGATGACATTCTCATCACTGGTGCAAAAGAAGAATACTAAACAATATCAAAGATGCCCTACACAGAGAATTCACAATCAAAGACCTAGGGTAAGTTAAGTTCTTCCTAGGTGTCGAAATAGCTAGGTCAGAAAAGGGGATGATACTCAGCCAAGGCAAATACGTAAAGGATATCTTACAAGAAACAAATCTACTGGATTGTAAACGATGCATCACACCCATAGTTTCGGGAAGGAAACTTACCACTGATGAAGGCGAGCTGCTCACAGATCCAGAACTCTACAGAAGAATTGTAGGCCGGCTTCAATACTTGAGCTTTACAAGGCCCAACCTTACCTACATCACACAACAACTGAGTCAATTCATGAAATCACCAAGGGAGCCTCACTGGAAAGCTGTAAAACACGTCCTCAAGTATCTCAAAGGAACATAAAATCAAGGCCTATTCTACTCATCAAACTCAACCTTACAACTCACCGCTTACTCCGATGCCGATTGGGGGAGCTGCGCGTTTAGCCGACGATCCTTAACTGGATTTTGTGTGTTCCTAAAAAAATCTCCCATATCGTGGAAAACGAAGAAGCAAACAACAGTCAGCAGATCCACAGGGGAGGCAGAATATAGAAGCTTAGATTCAACTACATGTGAGTTAAAATGGATTGTTCAATTACTACGATGTTTTCAGGTGGAAAGAAGAGGATCCATACCTCTGTACTGCGACAATCAGGCGGTAATCTACATCTCGAAGAACCCCGTCTTCCACGAAAGAAATAAGCATCTGGAGATCGACCTCCATCTAGTGCGCGATGCAGCGATCTTAAGTCTTCTAGATCTCCAGCATGTACGAAGCCAACACCAACTCGCGGATCTGTTCACAAAGCCCCTCACCACACGCGTATTCGAAAACCTAACTCTCAAGTGTAGATCCGTCTGTCTCCCCGGAGCTCCGACTTGAAGGGGGTGATAAGAAAGTCGGATGACCCACGAACCATGGTGATAAGAGAATGGGAGTGGGCTGATCCAAGATCCAATAACAACTTACCCACACAAATAGATTCGGACCAAAACCAAATACAAGAACCTCTTAATTTTATTTCTCGTCTTCTTGTACATAGCACTAGAAGGTTCCATTATAACATAATTGCATTAGCTGGCAATTCTGTTACAAATTCTCAAATAATCAGTAGCAAATAGCAACCCCTTTGTTCAGTATAAATATCCCTTTCTTTACATATCAAGAACATGATGAAATAAAATATTTCTTCATCAGAATAAAATTTCTTTTCACACAATATCACCATGTACCATCTCTACTATCTCTTCATCGGTATTTACTTGGGAGTAGAAGGGGGTTGTACAAGTGCTTTATAGGTTCGTGGAGTAAGAACAACTTTCATAGGAGCCGCTCTAGATTTTATGGTTGAAGTAGGAGGTGTACAAAGTGTGATGGAGAAAGTCTCAGGGTGGGCACAGACGGTACCGATACGCCTTCTCGCGAAGAAACGAGTGCACTCAGCTGCAGGTCGAAGCCCCATAATGCAGTTCCTATTAATATTAAGCACCCCTGCTTTTATCAGGGTCATGCATTCTGGCCCAACTTGAGTAAAGTAATTGTAAGTCTTCAAGAGTAAAGTTGTAAGCCAAGGGCAGCATACACAAGACCTCAAGTACTGATCCACAAAACAGGTTACATAACAAATTCAGAAACTGCAAACTTTCCAAGCAACCAAATGATTGTGGGATGGGGTTTGTTAACAGATTCGTTCCAACATCGAACACTGTCATCTTGGTCAAATAGCCTATTTCATAAGGGAGACAACCCGAGAGCCTGTTTCATAAGAATAGTGTTGGTTGAAAAGCTAAAACACAAAAAAAGAATAAAATAGAGAAAAGTTGAACCACCTTATTCTCTTAAACTCGTGGCTTTTTATAGAGTTTACACATCAACTAAATACCTGAAAACAAGTCACTGCAACAAACTAAACAAATAAAATAAATTATTAAATAACGATTTTGATTGAATCAATAGAAAGTAACCTTGGATTCAGTAAATAACACATGCACCACATGACTAGATTGATTTTGAATCAGTTTCAAAACACCCCTTTGATTCAAAATCACATACACCTTGTTGCTGTCGAAAATAAACATGCTTGTGCTGAGACAAAGACTTAGTAAATAAGTCAGCAACTTGATCATTTGTATTGCAGAACTTTAACTTGATTTCTTTACTTGTTACAGCTTGCGAATGAAATGACGCCGAATTTCAATATGTTTTGTTCTACTATAAAAGGTTGGATTCTTTGTCATTGCAATTGTGACTTTGTTATCACAAATAATTTTAGTTGCAGTAGATTGTTCTTGGCCCAAATCAACAAGTACTCTTTTTAATCACACAGCTTGACATGCAGTAACAGTTGTAGCAATATATTCAACCTCTGAAGATGACAATGCAACAATTTCTTGCTTTCTTGAACTCCATGAGACAACCCCTTACCCCAAGTTAAAAATATAACTTGAAGTGCTCCTTCTATCATCCAAAGAACCTACCTAATCACTGTCAATGTAACTAAACAATTTGAAACTTGATACTTTTAGAGTACCAAACCCCAAAGTTAAATGTTCCAGCAACATATCTTAAGATTCTCTTAGCTGCCCCAAAATGGTGGTGTAGGATTATGCATGAACTTGGATAAAACAATAACAAAAAATGCAATCTTAGGACGTGTGCGAGTCAAATAATTCAATCCACCAATCAACTTTTAAATTTTGGTTGGATCAGTCTTTTCTGTGCCATCTTCAGATTGCAATTTCTCATTTGAATTTATTGGTTGGAGACCTTGTAGCAATTCAGCATATTAAACATTTTGAGTAAATTTTCAGCATAATTTTGTTGAGAAATAAAATTTCCATTCACACCTTATTTCACCTCAAGCCCAAGAAAGTAGTTCATCAAAACCAAGTTTCTCATCTCAAATTTTTTCATCATTAAAGACTTAAAATTCTTCAGCATAGATTCACACGATCTAAAATAAATCATGTCATCAACATAAAGGCAAACAATCAGAAAATCATTTTTTCCTTCCTTTTTAAAATATAAAGTGGGCTCACTATCACTTTTTTAAAACCACATTCAACAAAATAGCTATCAATCTCGTTAAATCATACTCTTGGAGCTTGCTTAAGCCCATAAAGAGCTTCCTTAACTTAAAGACTTTATTTTCATGACCTTTTAAGACAAAACCTTAAGGTTAAGAAATATAGACTTCCTCTTCCAATTCTCCATTTAAAAAAGCATAATTCACATCAAATTGGAAAACATGAAGAGATAAATGAGTGCCTAAAGCAAGCAAAATTATTACAATTTCAAGACGAGCAACTAGTGAGAAGGTTTCTTCAAAATAAATGACACTCTGTTAAGGATACCCTTTTACTACAAGTCTTGCCTTATGCTTTTGTATACTTCCATCAGCATGATACTTAGTTCTGAATACTCATTTGAGCCCAATTTTTTGTTTCCTTCAAGCAAATCTACCAATTCCCATGTTTGATTTTGTTGAATTGTTGTCATCTCTTCATCTATGGTTTTGTATGATTCTTCTTTTTTTGCTGCCTCCTTATAACACAGTGAATCTGCAACACACAAAGAAAAAGCACCGAATTCATAAATTTCCTTCAAGGATCTAAATTTTCTTGGAGGACTTTCACCAGATGAAGAGGAACTTGTGCTTTTAGGAGATGAGGAGTTACTACTTGTAGGAGATGGTGATGGATTTTCTGGTTGTAAAGGCTGAGTATCACCCACATTATTGATTAGGACTAGAACCTGTTCATTTACTTAGGCAATTTCCAAATTTCATGTTGCATCTTAATTTAACTCCACATTTCTACTAATAACAATTTTTCCACTTCAAGGATTATACAACCTATATGCTTTAGATTGAGGAAAATAACCAATAAAAATGCACTTTTCAAACTTTTTATCAAGTTTTCAATGGGATTAAGAATTAACTAAAGCATAAGCTATACATTCAAAAAATTTTAAGTGACAGACACGGGACTTTATACCATTCCATGCTTCATATTGTGTTTTATTCATAATAGCCTTTGTAGAAGAAATATTTAAAAGATATACAGCTATTGCAACTGCTTCAACCTAAAAAGAATTGGGAAGACCTTTGGCTTTTATCAAACTTCTAGCTATCTCCACCACTGTTCGATTCGTTCTCTCAATAAAACCATTTTGCTCTAATGTGTATGGTACAGTAAGTTCCCTTCGAATTCCACATTCTTCACAGGATTCATTAAATTCAGTAGATGTAAACTCACCTCCTCTGTCAGTTCGAAGGCACTTGATATTTATGCCAATTTCATTTTCTACCAAGGCCTTAAACTTCTTAACGTGGGCAAGATTTTTAAATTTTGTCTTCAAAATATTGACATAATTCATATGGTTATAATCATCAAAAATCAACAAAAATACCGATTTCTACCAAAAGATTTTGTATTCATGGGTTTACACAAATCAACATGCAATAACGAAAGACAAAAAAATTGCTATAATAGATTTTCCAGCTGGAAAAGGCTTTCTACTTTGCTTACCCAAAACACATCCTCCACAAAACTCAAAAGATTCAATTGTAGGCAACCCAATAACCATATTTTTTGACTCAACAACTTCAATCCACTTTCATTCAAATGCCCATAATGCAAATGTTATAATTTAGACTCGTCAATTTTACTAACAACAAAGGCAGAATTATCTAACTGAGAATCTTCATGTGGGCACATGTTGTTACTCGTATTTTGAACAATGGCAATGATACAACCAGACTTTTTATCAACAATTGTACATGCTCCATCATCAAATACAATTCTATAACCATTATCCATCAATTGTCCAACACTCAATAAAGTATAAGTCAAAGCAGGAACAAACTGTACATCAGACAAAAGTTTCGTATTACCATTTGTCTTAGTGGCAACTTTACCTTTCCATTCAACATGATACACATTGTTTTTGCCCAACCACACTGTTTACTTTTTGTGTCATCAAACTCTTTAAATGATGGTTTGTCTCCTGTCATGTAATTAGAACAATCACTGTCCATAAACCAAATATCGTCAGTAGAATTTTTATAACAATGGACCATAAATAACATACTTTCCTTTCTTCTTACACAAAATTGGCATGCTTTTCTTCATTTGTCAACATTTTTCTTCTACTTAGCCCAACAATCAACCTTTTTGTGACCTAATTTGCCTCAACGATGCCACTTAATAGGATTTTGATTGCTTTGCCTTTATTCATCATTTTTGTACTGACTTTGTTGGTCACTCGATTGTCATCCACAGCCTCTACTGCGTCCACGACCATGGCCACCTTTATTAGAGGACTTACCTCTCACCTGAAAGGCTTTTTTCTTCATTTAATGATGAAGTTTTGTTAATCCTATCCTCAAGAGCTAAAAGAATAAGTAGATAAATCTTTAGACTCCTCTATGACAACAACCACATGATCAAATTTAGGAGTGAGCCTATGCAATATTTTTAAGACTATAGTTTGATCAAAAATTTCAACAATGAGTGTAATGTTGAAGGGAGGGGAATAGTTGTCATTAAGAGTAATAGTAATACTAAACTTTTGTCTGAAGTACATTTTGTTCCTGCTTTGACTTATAATTTACTGAGCATTGGAAAATTGATGGATAATGGTTATAGAATTGTTTTTGATGATGGTGTATGTACAATTGTTGGTAAAAAGTCTAGTCGTATCATTGTCATTGTTCAAAATATGAGTAACAATTTGTTCCCATTTGAAGTTTCTCAGCTGCATAATTTTGCCTTTGTTGTTAATAAAATTAGTGAGTTTAAATTATGACATTTGCGTTTTGGGCATTTGAATGAAAGTGGATTGAAATTGATAAGTCAAAGGAATATAGTTATTAGGTTAAGTACAACTAAATCTTTTGAGTTTTGTGAAGGATGTGTTTTGGGTAAGTAAACTAGAAAGTCTTTTCCGGTTAGAAAATCTATTAAAGCAAATTTTTTTCTTTAATTAGTTCGTGCTAATTTATGTGAACCCATACATACAAAATCTTTTGGTGGAAATTGGTTTTTTGTTTGTTTTTCTAGAGAGAAAAGTTGATATTTTATGATGAAGAAATTTAACAATGTAATTTATGATGAAAAAATTTGAGATGACAGACTTGGGTTTGATGCACTACTTTCTTAGGCTTGAGGTGAAACAAGATGCAGATGGAATTTTCATTTCTTAACAAAATTATGCTGAAAATTTTCTCAAAAGGATTATATAACCTATATGGATTTACAACCAGAAAATTCGTTACCATCTCTTACAAGTTGTAGCTCCTCATCTCTAAAAGCACAAATTCCTCTTCATTTAATGAAACTCCTCCAAGGAAATTTATGAATCTAGTGCTTTTGCTTTGTGTGTTGCAAGTCCATTATGTTATGAGGAAGCATCGAAAAAAGAAGAATGGTGCAAAGCCATGGATGAAGAGATGACAATAACTTAGAAAAATTAAACATGAGAATTGGAATATTTCCCCGAAGGATAACAAGCAATTGGCTCAAATGGGTGTTTGTAACTAAGTATCATGCTGATGGAAGTATACAAAATCATAAGGAACAACTTGTAGTAAAAGGTTATGCTCTACAAAGGGGCACTAATTTTGAAGAAACCTTCTCACTAGTTGTTCGTCTTGAAATAGCAAGAATTTTGCTTGCTTTAGCCTCTCATTTATCTCTTCTTGTTTTCCAATTTGATGGAAAGTTTACTTTTTTAAATGAAGATTGGAAGAGGAAGTTTATATTTCTTAACCTGAAGGCTTTGTCTTAAAAGGTCATAAAAATAAAGTCTTTAAGTAGAGTGGACATCTCTTTATGGCATAAACAAGCTCCACGAGCATGGTATAACAAGAATGATAGCTATTTTGTTGAATGTGGGTTTAAAATAAGTGACAATGAGCCCACTTTATATTTGAAAAAGGAAGGGGGAAATTATTTTATGGTTTTTTGTCTTTATGTTGATGAAATGATTTATTTTGAATCGTGTGAATCATTGCTAAAGAATTTTAAGTCTTTAATGATGAAGAAATTTGACATGATAGACTTAGGTTTGATGCACTACTTTCTGTGAAACAAGGTGTAAATGGAATTTAAATTTCTCAATAAAATTATGTTGAAAATTTGCTCAGAAGGTTTAATACGTTGAACTGAAATAAGCTCCACACCAATGAATTCAAAGAAATTGCAATATGAAGATGGCACAGAAAAGACTGATTTAACCAATTTTCAAAAATTGATTGGTGGATTGAATTATTTGACTCACAGACGTCTTGACATTGTATTTTTTGTTAGTGTTTTGTCCAGGTTCATGCATAATCCTACACAACACCATTTTAGGGAAACTAAGAGAATCTTGAGATATGCTGCTAGAACATCTAACTTTGGGATTTGGTACTCTATAAGTATCAAGTTTTAAATTGTTTAGTTACACTAACAATGATTGGACAGGTTCTTTGGATGATAAAAGGAGCACTTCAGGTTATATTTTTAGCTTGGGATTGGGAGCTGTCTCATAAAGTTTAAGGAAGCAAGAAATTGTTGCATTGTCATCTTCGGAAGTCGAATATATTACTGCAATTGTTACTGCATATCAAGCTATATGGTTAAGAAGAGTACTTGCTGATTTGGGTCAAGAACAATCTACTACAACTGAAATTATGATAACAAAGCTACAATTGCCATAATAAAGAATCCAGCCATTTATTATTGACATCCAGTATCATTTCATGCAAAAGCTGGTAGCAAGTGAAGAAATCAAGTTAGAGTTCTGCAATACAAATGATCAATTTGCTGACTTATTTACTAAGTTTTTGTCTCAGCACAAACATGTTTATTTTAGACAGCAGCTAGGTGTATTGTGATTTTGAATTAAGGGGATGTGTTAAAACTGATTCAAAATCAGTCTAGTCATATGGTGCATACATTGTTTATTGAGTCCAAGCTTACTTCCTATCGACTAGCTTAAGATTGTTATTTAATATTTTATTTTATTTTATTAGTCAGTTGTAGTACATTAGTATTTTGGTTTCAGGTATTTGGTTAATGTGTAAACTCTATTAAAAGCCATGCACTTAAGTGAATAAAGTGGTTCAATTTTTCTCTATTTTATTCTTCTTTGTGTTTTGGCCTTTTAACCAACATATTTTTGGTATCAAAGCCTTTATTTTTCTGGGGGTCATGAGAGCAACTTGCACTACAACTGCAAGCTTTCTTCTTTCCAATGTTGAATCGAAAAAATAGAGGTGTAAAGTAGGTAACATCAGTGTGTAGCAACACAAAAGAACACCGAGGCAAATAGCAGCAATTTATTCTTGTGACGATCACAAAGTAGCAACCAAAAACTAGAGGTACAGAGCTGAGATCTTTAAGCCACGCATGCACCATTTATGGCGGTCAATGGTACGACAGCTACTTCCCAACCGTTGATTCCTCTGTTCAAAGGGAAAATTATGAATTTTGGAACATCAAGATGAGGACTTTGTTTATATCCCAAAAGCTATAAGATTTGATGGAGCCTGGGTATAAAGACCCAAATGATGAGCTACGGCTTTGTGATAACCGAAAGCGGGACACAAAAGCTTTGTTCTTCCTTAACAGCCAATCAATGATATGATATTTCCCACATTTCATCTTCAACTACTTCAAATGCAGCAAGGCAGATTTTATAAACCGAGTTCCCAGCCTCCAAAAAAGTAATTATGGTAAAGATTCAATCACTTTGTAAGTCCTTTAAAAACACTCCAAATGGGTCCTTTTGAATCAGTTCAAACTTATTTATCTAATGCTTCTACTATTGTTTCTCAAATGAGGTCATACGGTGAACAAATTTTTGATCAGATTATAGTCTCAAAAATATTGTGTACTCTCACTCCTAAATTTGATCATGTGGTTACCGCTATAGAAGAGTCTAAAGAATTATCTACTTATTCTTTTGATGATTTAATGGGTTCTTTTCAAGCTCATGTGGACAAT
>JAOSBM010148385.1:0-13006 GCA_027568955.1 Erythroxylum tenue | reverse complement strand
TTTCTTCTTCTTTCTTCTTCTTCTCTTCTCTTCCCCACGACTTTGCTTCTTCTCTCACACCCACGAACTTGTTTCTTCTAACTTCTAGTTTCTTCTAATTTCTATCTTAATTAATTAACCTAATAACTAATTACTTAAACCCTTCTCTCAAATGGGCTTTGGGCCTACTCCAAACTTAAGCCCATTAACATTCCATGTACATTTAATACAAGACACTACCACTAATACTAACATTAAAACTATCTTACCTACTACCTCAAGTCAAAATTTAATGCTACTCTAATCCAAATTCCTAATCCAAATTCTAAGTAAAAACAAATTCAAAACACAATTCAAACACCAATTAAACTCAACAAATCAGGTTAGCAATTTAAATATACAAAAATCAATTAAACAATTAGGACAAGGTCTAACATTGACACCGCTCGGCCAGGTTTCCAAGTCACAAAACCTTGGAACCAGGCGATCGCAAGACAAGATCTTGGATCGCTCAAGGCCTCGACACCGATCTACATCGTTCGGCCCCCAAGACCCAAAATCTTGGACAGCTCGGCCTCGACATCGTTTTGACATTATTCGGCTAGGTTTTCAAGTCACAAAATCTTGGAACCAGGCGATCGCAAGACAAGATCTTGGATCGCTCAAGGCCTCGACCTCGTTCGGCCGCCAAGACCCAAAATCTTGGACAGCTCGACCTCTACATCGTTCGACATCGCTCGGCCTAGATAATGATCGACTCGCATCAAACGCATTCGTCCGCTACCTATTATTTGAAAAGACGGTGCTCTGAGCTCAATTCATAGAAACATTAAGAACGCAACCGGGGACAAAAATAAAAGTTTTCATTTCAATGTTTTATTCTGGTCACATGCCCGACCAGATGAACTTCTCCTATCCGATCTACTACAAGTATCATCAATAAACTTCTCCTACCCGATCTACTACAAGTATCATCAATAAACTTCTCTTACCCGATTTACTACAAGTATCATCAATGAGCTTCTCCATTCTAAAGTCAAACGATCTGTCCATTATAGGCTCTGATATATTTGTGCTGACAAGTCCTATAACAGCCAAATTCTTTACAAGCCCACAATTTTCACCACCGAGCCGACTGCCGAATCGGCAGTAGAAGTAGCTTCAAAGATCGACAAAGCCACTGAGACAGGATCAAGGTATGCGAGAACAACCGGAAAGATATCCTCGCAAACCTACCATTTCGATGAGACTCACGGCCGCCGATGGTGAAGGCGGGCAAGGGGGTGATGGAAGATCATCCCTAAGCCTGAGCTTATCTCTAGGGCTAGCCGACGACATGGCTATTGAGAAAAACAAAGGGACACATCTAGTTTGGTGACTAAAGTGGAGAATGTAGACGGCAGAGAATCGAACACACATAGAGAAGAGAAAGATGTTAATTCTGGACGTTTGTAGGATATTTATAGCAAAAACCCAAATAAGTGCACTAATTGACGTTGGACGCGTGGAGAAATCCTAACCACGGAAGGACGCGTGGCACGATCCGAACTAGAGGGACCGTTAGGGTTGCTAGAGACCCAAAGCGACGCGATAGACGAAGAGACGCGAATGTCAGGACTGTCAGAAACCCAAAGCGGCGCAACCGTTAGAAAAGCGCGCCTGAATGAAAGCGGCGCAACGGATAAAAGATGCTTCGTTTCAAGTTATCAATAAATGTGTGCCGCAAAAAATGATTAAACCCAATGTCTGAATCAGGTGCTTATAGTCGATCGGTCGGCTCGACCACATCGACCACTCATTTATCCCTATCGTTACGATCGATCGATCGATTTTTCCACCATCCTCAGTCGGGCAGCTCGATCACCACATTCTATTGAAAGAGCCTCTCGTGGGCCCGCAGACAACCAGGCAATATAATCTTCAGGTACTCCTTCGACCCCTCTCTTCGATCAGACTCAAGGAGTAGGGGGCTTATGGTTGGGTCGGCCATGCAAGGCCCAATCCTATGCTCATGAATCGATGACCCAATCAAAGGTACTACTCTCCCATGCAAACACTACGACTTACGTGAAGACCTAAACCTAGCAGTTGCTTCATATATAAGGTATTATTTCACCAAAATACAAGTACGAGACTAATACCCTATTTTTCTCTGTTCTCTACGATCAGAATCCTCACAAAAAGACTAACTTGAGTGTCGGAGAGGCCTTCCGGGAACTAACCCCCGGCGTGCCTTTATTGTTTTGCAGGTACTCCGAAGTTCAAATCTATCAAGATAATGGATCCGAACAACCACATCCAGCCTCAACAAAATCTGGCTGAACCAATACTAGTAAAGGAAAAAGAAAAATATTGTTGGTTTGTTAATGCATAAATGCTTATGCTTGAAACAATATAACTTTTATGAATTTCTCTTCAAATATCACACTTATATTTAAATTCTTTTAGGAATACTAAAAAAGGAATAAGAAATTAGCACTTTGCTAATACTCTCAATCATATTAATATAAAATTTATTTGTATTTGAGATTTCTTGGTAAAAATAATAAAATTTCATATTTAATAAATGTCTAATAACATAATTATCTATATATATATAATTATCTATATATATACTTTAAATATTAATATGATCAAATGAATATGTATGTATGTATATATATATTTGTAAATGTGTGTCTGTGTCTGTGTGTGTGAATTAAAATTTTATATTGAATTGATTACTATAACATATATTTGTACGAGAATGTTATCTTTTAAATTGTTAAGTTGTCATAAAATTTTAATTAAGACAAATTTATAATAAATTTTAAATTGTAAATAATGTATTTAGAGGATGAAATCATGAAATAATGTATCTTTATTTTTGTGTTAAAATACTTGCATTCATTTGATGCAAAAATAAAATTTTTTTATTTCTTCAATTTATTTCAAATTTATACAAAGTAAAAGTTTAAATATAGTTATGTAATAAAATTTTAGATAAATTAATAATAATGTAAGTTCTCTAGGTATTAGTGATATATTAATTACCTGTAACTTGTAAGAGTTTTAAAATTGTAATTGTTGTTTTTATAAAAATTAATGAATTTTAATAATAGAGTGATATTCTCTTTAAAATTATAATGAAGTTTCTCGTTGGGCCACGGGCCTAGCCGAGTTGAGACAGCGGGCCCTCAAGACCAACCAGGCCTGACCTATGGCCCGATCAACTCGGGCCAAAATCTGGCCGGTCAAGCCTGGTTGAGCCATATTTGCTTGTCTGCTTGTCTTTCCCTTCTGGTTATAAACGTTTGTTCTTTGTTGCTCTGTGAAAACGCAACTCCCCAAATAATTGTATATTTTTAAAAGAATCTACATTTCCATGTCCTCCCAACAATTCAAGAAGAGCTACCGTTGTTTATCAATTCTATACTGGAGGTCCGTTCGCTGTGGCATCCAATGGCTCCTTCATAGTCTGCAGTTGTGGTGACTCCATCAAGAGAGTCCAATCGGCCAACGTGGTTGTCAGGATCGCCATCGATAAGACCATCACGACTTTAGTCATTAGCCTAGATGACAAGATGCTCTTTTGTGCAGACCATAACTGATAGATTAGAATCTAGGAGTTGAACAATATGAAGTGTGTACGCTCATGGAAGGTGTGTCAAATTTATGGTTAAAGGGGGTTTTATTTGTTTGGTTGGTTAGTTGATGTGAAAAAGAAAGTTGCAAGCAAGGTGGAGTATATGGACAATAAGATTAGAGCTTTAGCATATAAGGAGGTTTTAGGGGCCCGTTTGATGGATGACGTTTCAACCATATTTTAGCATTTTGGAGAGTGTCAAATAACTAATAAATTTGTTTGGTTAACAGTTGTTGGGTTGGATGGTTCAACTCAATCAGTTGATTTTTAAAAAGCTCATTTATAGGAGCATTTTGGTGTTCAGATAATAAAATTTATGTTTTAATGACGATTGTGTCCTGAACTTTACTCAGCAGTTGAAAATCTAATATACAAATTGTCAATTATACCCTTTAAATAATTGTTATTTTGTTTTAAAAATAGAACTGTTATGCGCATGACTGGAATTATCACGGGGTTACATAAGTGTCATAGGCTCCTGTCTTGCGCATGATTGGAATTATCACGGGGTTACATAAGTGTCATAGGCTCCTGTCTTCTATTTTTTCGCCCTACACATATGATTAAACGACGATAAGTAACTCAAGTCATTCTTCTTTCATTTAAATAATTTTTTATTTCATAAACATAGCTATTTAAAAAATTATCTCTGTAGTCATCAATCGAAGGAGCTTTGTATTTTGTACTATAGGAGGAAATATTATTCGCCATAAACTGATAATAATAAGATTGGATAGCACTGAATACTATACCTGAATCATACCACCATTTAGATATTGTCATGTCCACTTTATGAGCCACTTTTCTAGATCATAAGGAACCATAGATTGAAGGTTGAACTCTAGGAGATGTTTATGGTGCAAAAAAATTATATATATGTCTTCTTCTTTTCCTAACATCAGGTGCATTATTTCCTTTTTGTTGGGCAGGAATACTTCCACCTTCAACATCCCCACTATCATCCTGACCACCAATAAAAGAATTTTCACTATTAATTTCGTAGTTCAATCTTTGTCTCCTATCTTTCTCATGCTGATACTCTGCAAGCAAAGTCTTCATTTGTCATTTCAAATCATGACACACAGAACAAGGCTATGTAACCTTTGACTCTAGTTAAATGTTTCATTAATCTGGTGACTCTTCTTATCTTTCAAATGCTTGTTACAATAAAAACAAATAGTATGGTTCTTCATTCTAGGAACCAATTTATAATGAGCCCAAGCTAGATCATCAAACCTTCCTATACCTAAAGCGACTGAAATATAAGGAGTACTTGAACTTCCCTCCATTTATTTGTAAATAAATAAAGAGATATGTCAAAATTAAATTAATAACTTCATATCAAAATAAAGAACACTTAATTTCGTTAACAACTACTACAAAAAATTTGTATTATTTAACTCAAAACTAACATAGAAGCACATACATCTTTTATAACTCATTTTGTATGATTACATCATTCAATCATAAAAATGTACTCACAAATGTAAACTATTCAATTTCATCCATAGCTCACAAGTTTATAACCTATTTTATATAATCATATAATTCAACTATAAAGTAATCTATTTTGTTTGCTGATAAAATTCAATTTGTAATACTTATCATTATTTTGTTTTCTTAACTAATTTTAATCAATGTTGTTACTAAAATCATATTTTCTAACTTTAATTTAAGAATCTTTCATTCACAAATTTTAATCAACATTCTTAGTTTTTTACTCAAATTAACTCCACAATCAAGAGTCAATATACACTACACAGTTCAATTTCACCCAACATAATTCACCAATAAGTCAAGAAACAATAATTCAATATACACAATTACACATATATATCTTATATAACTCATTTTGTATGATTATATCATTCAACCATAAAGGCATATACTCATAATTATAACCTATTTAATTTCAACCATAACTCATAAGTTTACAACCTATTTTATGTAATCACGTAATTTCTCGATAAACTAATCTCTTTTGTTTGCAGATAAAAAATCAATTTGTAATGCTTATGATTATTTTATTTTTCTTAGCTAATGTTAATCAACATTGTTACTAAGATCCTAATTTTCGACTTTAATTTAACAATCTTTTGTTCAACAAATTTAATCAACATTCTTAGTTTTTAACTCAAATTGACTTTACAATCAAGAGTCAACATACACTACACAAGTCAATTTCATCCATCATAATTCACCAATAAGTCAAGAACCAATAATTCAACATACATAAGTACACATATACATCTTATACAACTCATTTTGTATGATTACATCATTTAATCATAAAGACATACACTCACAACTATAACCTATTCAATTTCAACCATAACTCACAACTATAAGTTTATAACCTATTTTATATAATCACATAATTCAACTATAAACTAATCTCTTTTATTTGCATATACAATTCAATTTGTAATGCTCATTATTATTTTATTTTACTTAGCTAGTTTTACTCAACATTGTTACTAAAATCCTAATTTTCGACTTTAATTTAACAATCTTTCATTCAACAAATTTAATCAACATTTTTAGTTTCTTACTCAAATTAAGTCCACAATCAAAAGTCAACATACACAATACACTATAGTCAACATACACAATACACTATACAATTCAATTTTATCTAATAAAATTTACCAAGAACCAACAATTCAATATACACAATTACTACACTATACAAAGTTTTAAGATATAAATACACAATTCAATATTAATTTATCCATATTCAATATTTTACATAACACAATTACATAATGCATTATTCAAATCAACAATCAACATAATTCAATAATTCAATATCCATATTCTATAATTCCAAAATTAAAAATTCCACAAAATTTGTTGCAATTTTTTGCAACTTTCAATAGATCATTGTCTTAGAGTCATAAGGTATGCGCGTAGAATGTGGTGTAGTGCTACAGTTTAGCAGGTGCGAGTGTGAGCCAGTAGTTGCAGGTGTGGGTCTGGATAGAGGTGCGATTGGGTCTAGGTGAGGGTGCAGCTGGGTATGTGTGTGGGAGTAGTCTGCGACTGAGGCTGACTGCCTGACTAGTGCGTCGCTGGTGCAATGGGTGCGGGCGAGTGTGATGGGTGTTTCTTTTGTACATTCTAAAGATTTCCAAATTTGAACAGGAATAAATCATCCTCATTAATGAGCTCATTCTTTAGGCCTAACTTTGGCTAGTGAGTAGAAGACTGCCTATACTTACACCACAGGAAAGGCTAGCCTTTTGTTTCCAAAAAAGCATACAAGGTGGTTGCTTATTTTACCAATATCTCAATTGGGTTTGTTGCAACTCTAGTAGTAGACGAGCCTAAGTTTTTCGAAGGTTGAAGAAACACCAAAAACTAGGTTCTAAATTTTCCTCGATTATGTCAGAAAAGCTTTAGAAGTGTCCTGAACTTCTGGAGTTATCATGGTGTTAGCATTAAGCCAAGGAGTAGATTACATGCTCCGAGGGGATACCTTTATAGCTTGTCAAGAATCTATGTAAGAGATAAAGAGATTATCTGAAGAGTGAGAACACAAATGAGACAATGAAAAGCCTACTGAATGTCAAAAGAGAGGTAGACACCATTTGGTTCTTTTACCCAAACAAGAAAGGAACCCGACTGCAAAACGTCTAACCAAGTTACCAATTTTGGATGAAGTGTTGGCATGTTAGTCATCCATTATCAATGATTTTAAAATATGATTAATGGCAGGATTGTTTATGACAATGGGTTATAATTTAAGATTATTAGGATAAACTTTTAAATTATAGGAGGTAAATTGAAAAGGGTATAAACCATAAGGAATGAATGTGATTAAGCCTACTTCAAATATAAGAAGCTTGCATAAAAATATATAAAAAAGAAAAGATATCAAATTAAACCCTTAAGATGCAACATAGAAAGGAAAAAGACACAATCTGAGATTTGAGATTGGTAATGAATAGTGGTCCAGGGCATAAATACCATTCTGAACATACCAAAATCTAAAGAGCAATAATTTTATTTGTTTATTTTTTTTATTTTCGACTAGATGGACAAGAGAAGCAGCTCATTTATCTCTATTTAATTTTACATTGGATAATAAAAGAAATTGAGATATTCAATATGTGCCGAAGGTAGCGGACGACAGTTGCACCGTCCAAAAAAAAAAAGAAATCGGCATGGCTTACTCACATGAACTAAATAACCCATCTACTTTGATGTATATGCCTTCTTCTTCAAGTTTGCCTCCCTTTAGGCTTTTACTTGTAACATGCAAGCACAACCTCGCCTATTAAAATATGATTAGTAAGTATAGATATATACCAATGTGAGTAACAAATTAATATGAAAAGAGGTTTTGAGTGTGGAGGAATTCAATGGGTTATGGCTTTAGACATTTGAAAGTACACGGGCGGCATCAGTGACCTATCCTGTCTTCCTAAAAAGTCCATTTGGTGCTTCGAAAGTCCAATACAACGCTCGCACCAATTCTGCAAACAATTCTTTACAAAGCCGCGCCTGCCGTCCTTTGTTCACTTGTCATTATAACTCTCTATTTTCTTCCAACCAAAAAGCACCAAAATTAGAAGAACCCCAAGTTACGGCGAAGAAAAGCTTAACTTGCCATGACTCATGCTGCATCACACACGAGATTGCTTGACATTTGAAGTACATATGTCAGTATTGGCATTTGAAAGGTACATTAGATTATTAAAAATTATACAGTAATAGTACTGCTTGTTAAACCCATCAAGAGTTTAACAAGCAGTACTATTACTGCTTTAGATTTAGGAGCATTAGGTTATGTACCTATCAGTATTGGCATTTGATAGGTACATTAGGTTATGTTTGACTGATGTTCCTAACCTTACATCATCTTTAGATTTAGGAGCTTTTTAGATTTACGAGACTACAAAGCAAGCTCCAAAGTCCAAGTGAACAGTTGCATGGCCCACTTGCTTTTTCTACAAAGCAAGCTCCAAATGTCCAAGTAAACAGTCGCATAGCCCACGTGCTTTTTCTGGCATATCCCTAGTTTATTCCTTTTTTCGGTCACATAAGATTTTCAATTATAGTCTTCTAGAATCAGCAACTGCGGGGTTAAGCTATAAGTTATAACTTGATAAATAATTTCCACAATCTGGTATACTCTCTTATCATTGACCAAATTATATATATACACATAAAGATGGTGAGATTATGACCAAGAATTGCCAGACTGGGCAAAGCACACAAAAAATGCAAAGAGGATTTCGAGTAAATAACCTGATGGACTTTCTGTGTCAATGACGTGTTCTTATGTTATTTTCTTCTTATAAACAGACAAGAGAAGCAAGCGAAGACGATCTCCACCTTGTTTGTCATGTGGAAAAGAAAAGATGGCACTGAAGAGCACAAGTCCAAATTGATAATATGAAATCCCTCCTTGTACAAACATGTTTTTACAACATAAGAGCTCAATTATTTTTCATTTTTTCACCAAGTAACGTATTATTTATTATTCTACATCTGAACTTGTCCCGTATCTTCTAATTTTAGAAGTAAGAGGAGTCGAGATTGCTGTTTCTCTCCCTAGAACGTACTTTTTGTCAAAACAGACAACTATGATAAGCTTCTCTTCTCTTTCTCTCCCGACAATGTACTTATTGTCAAACAGAGAACTATGATAAGCTATCAGCATAGTTTGTCCCCTCATCTACCATCCAACATCTAGACTTGAATTTGACAAATAGCCAGAGAAAAAACGCAAAGTGAAAGCGAGTCTCAGTTCAACCTATCAAAGTATTGAACCCAATAAACGAGGCTGGAAATTTGGAAGTATAGAAAAGAGACATGGTATAATCCGAGCATATTCCACATGCAAAAGTCTACTCTTCGCTGAGAAAAAAGATCTCCGTGTTTTCTTAGTTGCATATAATATAAAAATGTTTAACCTTTTTTCTTAAAGAAAACACACAAGATTCCACAAACCAAAGCATAAGTTGAACATAGTTCCTGCACCAAAACAAATGAGAACCAGAAAGATCTACATATGCATATAATTCAAATTAAAAGCGTTACCATGTACAAAGTTTCTATAATTTTCACTTCCTTTAACCAAAGAATAAAAGGCAAAGGCGGGAAAGACAAGGGTTCTCACCATTTTTTATAATCTTATTTACACAAGGCTCTCAGATGCAGATCAGATTCTCCTCGTAACTCAAAACAAAACCCTAAAACAAGAAATAAATTATTAAAAAAAAAAGCGGGGAAGGACCGAAGGAGCTTGCTTTAATTCTTGGCTGCGGAGGTGTCAAGTCACCTCTGTTTTCTCCACTACAGGCTGTAGCTTCTTAGCGTGTTTGAAAATCTGCCTGTTCTTGAAACCATCGTTCGTTGGGATTTCGTGCCACTGAGTGAGAAGTTGTGAACATCTTATGATCTGCAATTTCCAAGATCTTGATAGGCAGTCTTAGATATGTCCACCACACAATTGATAAGTTGGGCTTATTTTTTTGGTTTTCTTATTTGGAACGCCTTTTTCTTGGTTTTCTAATTCTAGACTAGAGGTAATTCAGTCCAATGGAGCTGTTGTCTCCCCACCACCCACAATCCATGGATGCACTGCATTTCAACAAAAAAGGAATAAGCGCAAATTCAAGAATAAGGACCTTGTTTGGCTAGAGAAAATACGCAAGTTTCAGTTTTAACACCCAAATCCAAATCCAAATCCAAATCCATAATCTTGTTCTTGATTTTGTTAACGGGCGAAAAATCCACAAGAAAAGCCAAAATCTTTGAAGAAGATCCCATTTTTATCGGTGATTCTACAGATATTTGAGAGAGAAAAAAAAAAGAAAAACTTACTTAAAGCTTGTTCAGCAGAGATCCTCCTCGAAATATCTCTACAAATCATCTTTTTCAGCAGATCCTTAGCTCCTGTAGTTACGGTTCGAAAAATCCGAGGTGGGAATCTCAGATTACCTCTAACAACAGCCTCGAAAATCTCCTCGACAGTCTCTCCATAAAACGGCGGAATTCCGGCCAACATGACATACAAAACGACACCAGCGCTCCAAACATCGACCTTCTCGTTGTACTCTCTCCCCATCACAACCTCCGGCGCTACATAATACGGCGTACCCACCACGCTCCTCATCCCCTCTCCGGCGCCCAACCAGTCCGCGGACCCAAAATCAGCCAACTTCACTCTGTTCCGCGAATCAAACAACACATTATCAGGCTTTATGTCTCTATGGACAATATTGAACCTATGGCAATGGGCGATGGCTTCAAGAAGTTGTTTCATGATGGTGGCTGATTTGACCTCGTCTAGACCGCCACTGGTGCGTATAACTAAGTCATAAAGACTGTAACTTTCGCAGAGTTCCATGACTATGGAGAGCGAATCTTCGGAGTCGTAGACATCGAATATTTGTACGATGTTGGGGTGTGGGGATAGAAGAGACATGATCTTGGGCTCATTGTCGAGGCACTCACGATCAGTGGAGTCGGAGAGGAGGGTTTTGTCGATGGTTTTGACGGCGAAGAACTGGTCACCAGCGGTGGATAAGCAGCGGTTAATAGTGCCGAAACGGCCTCGACCAAGCTCGTCGCAGATTTGGTAACGGATGCTCAAAGACTCGCACATGTTATGCTGGTGTTTTAGTTTTGGTAGTTAAGAGGATCTTTCCTCTTTTTGTGTTTGGTTGTTTTTTGGTTAGTCTTTTTGGGTTTTATAAAAGAGAGCGAATGGGATTGTACAATTTTGGAATATTCGGAGAGAGAGACAGAGGTTCTGTGATAAATTTTGAATATTTAGTAGAAAAAAGGGGTGAAACGGCAACAAAAGTCAACTTTTGCTTTCAACTTTTAACGTGTCACGAACTAGGTAAATATAAATTATCTTTTAATATTAATAACTCTAATTTATATTATATTTAGTTCTTAATATTTTAAAAAATTTCCACTATAAAAATAAATTGTCATTTTTATTTTACATTAATTTTGACATTATTGATAATTTTTCTTTTACAGTTATTCTATAAACAATTGTTAACTTTAAAAGTCAACTACAAAATGTCATAAAAATTATAAATTTATTTGAAATTTTCTGAAAAATTTAGGAATATATTTATAATTTTAATCAAAATTTTAAGTTATCTCTTATTATTAATTGTAGTACTAATTAAGATCTTAATGTTATCAAAATGTTAGGCTAAATGTGTATTTTACAGTCTATCATTTTTACTAAAATATAAAATGAATCATAATACTTTTTTTTGTAGAAGGAATCATAATACTTACTAGTATATATTTATTTTTTTTACTAGTGCATGGACTCCACAGTGCCAAATGGCATATATATGACATTGTGACGTTCATATTTTATTTTTAAAAAATTTAATTAGTTATTTTTTGGAATTCTGATTATACTATTGAAACTAAATAATAGTAATTAATTATAATTAGGTTAATTTTAATTGAAAATTTTAACACTCAAAATCATAAACTTTAATCCCCAAAATTAACACCTTTCACTAATGAATTTCCAAAATTACAACTTTAACATCTATAGAAGCTCGTTCAACTTCAAGATCTACATAAGCAATTATTAAATGTATCTCATATGCTATTCATATTTCATAACACCTAATTTAGCTCCTCTTCCAAATGCTATACAATAGCAGTCAACAAGGAATAATAACCAAACTAATACTTGTGTCTCTCATCCACCCCAACAATCAAATCTTTAAGCACAACATCCCAATAGAATATTTGAAATGCCTAGCCATATGAGAGGTCTCCCATATCCCATGCTTCATATCCAATCAAATAAATGCTATTTTTTTTAGAAATTAAATAAATTCATTAAAACAATAATAGAATACACACCATACAATTAAAAAAGTTTAGGACAAACATGTTTAACACCACCATCATGGAACAAGATCATCTGTTCAATTTTATGGTGTCTTATTGTGTCTAGTAAATCTCAGCCATTAATTTATGAGGGTCCCGTGTAGGCTCCACATAAATTAACGTAGGGTTCACACAAATAAATGACTGAGATTTACTGGACACAATAAGACATCATAAAACTGGACAGAGAATCTGAACTCCACCATCATGGGTAAGACATTTTACTAACACCACCATCATGGGTAAGACATTTTACTTATGTTATGACTTATGCCTTACGTAAGACCTCTAGCATTGATTTGCTAATCACTTCATGGACAGATGTTCAGTAGGAGTGTTCATGGTAGGGTAACCTGACCCGTTCATAAGTAATCTGAACTTGAACTTGAATGTCAGGTTCGATAATTTCACGAACCTGAACCTGAACCTGAACCTGAAGAACCTATAGGATCGGTTAACCTATTTTCAGGTTCGGTTCTCAGGGTAACCAGAACCTATTCGTATCAATATATA
>JAOSBM010148351.1:1340-13009 GCA_027568955.1 Erythroxylum tenue | reverse complement strand
TAAAATAATATTTTTAGTATTTATAATAATGACAACTAATAACTTATAAAAGTTACATTAATGAAATAATAATTATATTTCAAAATTACGATGGGGAACAAATGATACAGATGTGCACTCTCATCCATCTTCAGCAACTTTGTAGATATCTCTAAATAAATAAAATGAAAGCGCCAGTGCTCAAGCTTTTGTTTCTAGTGCTCTCCTTTCAACTTCCGATATTGCAATGCAACTGAAATAATCTATATGCGAGAGTTTATCAGATCCCGCATGTTCAAAAACTTTCCTCGCTATGATGAATCTTTGAGAGTGTATATGAAACAAACAGGCCTTTGTCACTGACAAAAAACTCAGAAATGTTTCGTATTATTTCATCTCAGCGAGATGTTGAAGGATTTATACAGAAATGTATGAAGGGACTGTAACTGTTCAACTGATAACTAACTTAACTACCAACCTATTTATATAATTCTAACACCCCCCTCAAACTGTTGTGTATATATTATGTACACCCAGTTTGCGAAAAGAATCCTTAAAAACTGTGGAAGACAATCCTTAAGTAAAACAATCAGCAAGCTGATTCGTGGAAGAAACCGGAAGCAAAACAATAACACCAGACTGTAGTTTTTCACGAACCACTTGACAGTCAATGTCAGTATGCTTGGTACGTTCATGAAAGACTGAATTTTGTGCCAAATACACCGCAGACTGGTTATCACAAAATAATGGAGTGGGAGCAACAGGAGCCATCTGTAATTCAGCAAAAAGATAATGCAACCATTGCACCTCACAAGTTGTGGTGGCTAGTGCTCGATATTCAGCCTCGGAAGAGCTACGACTGACAGTGTTTTGTTTCTTGGTTTTCCAAGAGATCAAGGAAGAACCAAGAAAGACACAATATCCTGTAATAAATCGCCGAGTATCCGGGCAAGTTCCCCAATCCGAATATGAAAAAACTTTAAGACAAATGTCATTATCAGAAGGGAAAAAGAGACCTTGGCCAATAGTACCTTTTAAATATCGCAGTACACGGTGGGCAGCAGCCAAGTGATCTTGTGTGGGAGAGTCAAGAAATTGCGCTTATTGTTGGACGACAAACATGATGTCGGATCGAGTCGTAGTCAAATACTGAAGCTTGCCAATCAAAGTTCTATACTGCGTAACATCAGTTAACTTGACAACCCCATCCTTGGAAAGCTTCGTTCCTGGCAAGATAGGCGTGGAGACTGGCTTGGAAGCCAAAAATTGAGTAGTTGTAAGCAAGTCCAAAGTGTACTTCTTTTGACAAATGTTGATTCCACGTTTTGATCTTGCTACCTCTAAACCAAGGAAAAACTTGAAATCGCCAAGATCTTTGATAGTGAATGTATCATGAAGATGCTGTTTAATGTGAATAATGGCGTCCAAGTTATCACCAGCTACGATGACATCATCCACATACACTAAGAGTGCCAAGAAACCATTACTGTCAGTCTTGAGAAACAATGTCTGATCCGATGTAGCTTGCGTGAAGCCATACTCAAGTAATGCGGAAGTCAATTTCGCATTCCATTGCCGACTAGCTTGACGTAAGCCATAAAGAGATTTAACCAACTTGCAGACTTTGGTTCCATTACCGTCAAATCCCAGAGGAAGCTTCATATAGACTACTTCCACAAGATCGCCATGAAGAAAGGCGTTATTAATGTCAAGTTGATGTAAATGCCATCCTTTGATCACCGCTAACGTACGCAAGAAGAAGACGAATTGTTGTCATTTTGGCTACCGGACTGAAAGTGTCCAAAAAATTGATGCCCTCTCGTTGCGTATAACCTTTAGCAACGAGCCAAGCCTTGTATCGTTCCACAGAGCCATCTACCTTCCTCTTAATTTTGAAGACCCATTTACAACAGATCGCTTGTTTTCCTGGCGGCAAATCGACGAGCTCCCAAGTATGATTTTGATCAAGAGCTGTAGCTCTGCCTGCATGGCATTCCTCCAACATTCATGCAGAACCGCTTGTTCATAAGTATGGGGTTCATGATCCTGATCCACTGCAGCTGCAAAAATATAATGCTTAGGAGTAATGTTAGAATAAGAGAAAACGTGAGAAAGAAGATGAGGACTTGTTCGTTGAGTAGCCATGCAGTGGTAATCAGTCAGGTACTGTGGCATAGACTTCGGTCTGATACTACGACGCAAGGGTTGAGGCGGAATCGATTGAACGGAGGCTGGATCTAGCATTGAACGCGCAGGTGAAACAGACGAAGGAGGACCATTGGTGGCAGAGGGAATAGAAACAGACGAGTGGCCAACTGGTACTGGGAAAGTAGAAGAATCAGGAACATGCGGAAGAATATCACATAACGTCGGAGCGGAGGAAGATGGCAAAATCAACTGACCAGGGCATGACCCATCTGAAACCTTCGTAACAGATGATAAAGTAGAAAAAGGAAAAATATCCTCATAAAAAGAAACATCACGAGAAATAAAAAGCTTTTGAGCTTTAAGATCAAAAAATTTAAAACCTTTAACTCCTGGAGAAAAACCAAAGAAAACCGATTTGATACCCCGAGAATCAAATTTGTTTGAAATATTAGAATGATTTGAAGCAAAAGCGAGATAGCCAAAAACACGTAAGTGAACAAAACTTGGTGGTGTAGAATATAAAGCTTCAAAAGGAGACAAATTATTAAGAACCAACGTAGGTATTCGATTTATGAGATAAACAGCATGTAAGACACACTCTCCCCAGAAATGAATAGGTAATGTTGCTTGAAAACGCAATGCCCGTGCGACAGTTAAAATATGCTGATGTTTCCTCTCGACAATACTAATCTGTTGAGGAGTTTTTATGCAAGAAGTCTGATGAATAATGCCTTTAGATTCATAAAAATGAGGAACGTTAAACTCCTGCCCATTATCACTTCGGATGCATTTAATAGTTTTATGAAATTAAGTGGAAACATACGAAACAAAATTTTGCATAAGTGTTCTAGCCTCAGACTTATGTTTCATTAAAAAAACCCAAGTAATCCTACTAAAATCATCTACAATAGTAAGAAAATAACTATGACCCTTAAAAGTGGGAGCATAATTTTCTCCCCAAATTTCTATGTGAATCAAATCAAAGGCAGTCGTACTAACAGAAGAACTGATAGGAAATGGCAAACGTTTTTGTCTGGACATATGGCAGATTTCACACGGAGCAATATTAGAAACATAAGGAACAATTAATTTCAATCGAGTAAAGGAAGGATGTCCCAATCGAGCATGCCATAACAAGGAAGTATCTTTATTACAAAGAACAGTATTAGCAACTACAACATCGGAAGCAGAAGAAACAGCACTGGAAAGCAGCTTGTATAAAGCATGAGAGTTTTCAGCAACCCCAATCATCTTCGATGGCTGGATATTCTGAATAATACAATGAGAAGAAGAAACAATGATGCAACAAGAAAGGTCACACGTTAATTTACTGATAGAGAGCAAGTTAAAGTTGAAATAAGGAACACAAAAAACATTAAACAATGTCAGAGAATTATTCAAATGAACAGTGCCAACATGAGTTACCCGAACCTTGCACTTGTTAGGAAGTGTAACAAAAACATTATGAACTTGTTTATAAGAATGAAATGAAGCCAAAGAACAAGCTATATGATCAGTCGCACCCGTATCAATAATTCATTCATGACAACGTGAATTTGTAAGAGTAGAAACATTCAATGAAATAGGAGAAACCAGCGCACCATACGAAGGAAGCAAACCTGAAGTGGACTTTGTCGGTATAGAACGCGGCAAAGCCACTAAATTGACGTGGTGAGAAGAAGAGGACATATTTTGGAGCAGCTGTAAGATCTGGTCATACTGATCCTTGGTAAACTGAAAATTAGAAACGTGGTCATCAGTGGGAAAACTAGAGGGTCGCTCCTCTGTATCGTCAGCAAAAACCGCAGGTGGAGAAGATGAAGCAGTATCAACAACATGAGCATAAACTCGGGTAGAGGATTTCTTGGAATTCTTCAGAGTAGTGGGATAACCATGCTTTTTATAACAACGATCAACAGTGTGACCTTCCTTTCCACAATGGATGCAGATTGGTGGTGCAGAGTTATGAACGAATTTTCGAGGTGCAGCAGCAGGAGCACCTTTAACAGCTAAAGCATTTACATCAGAAGCGGAAAAAATCACATCAGAGGCTACAGGTCGTTCTTGTTGAATGATTAAGGAGAAAGCCTTATTCAAGGAAGGTAACGGATCCATTAACAAGAGTTCAGATTTCACGGTAGATTAATTTTCATTCAACCCTTTAATGAAGACCATAACTTGGTTGTTTTCATGGAAGACCCTAATATTTCTAGACAGACCACAGGAACGCTGAGGGTTACAAGAACAAGAGGGAATGGGTCTCAAGATTTGCAACTTATCCCACTGACTCTGATACCATGTTAGAAGTGCCTAACTCACCCCCAAAAGCTAGCTCTGATACCATGTTAGAATTGCCTAACTTACCCCCAAAAGCTAGCTCAAGAGGAGGAGTTTTGCACACTATTATAAATTCTTGAATGCCTTTATAGTTGTCCGATGCGGGATTCTTGACACACTCCCCTCAGTCCAGAGCAGGACTGGACATCTGATGGATATATTAGGCAAAGGGGCATAATCGGGAACTTATTCTTGGATAACAGGGCCATTTTCATAGCACGTTGCCACTGATGGTAATTCGGGTCGGTAAGGACTGCAAACACGAGAACTAGAGTAGGATTTTCATTCACATGGAGATAATAAGGACTAGATGGGTTATCCTCTGGTTTGGACATTAACCCAGAAGTAGTAGTTGTCCAAGCGTTAGGATGAGCCATCGCAGTAGAGTTCAAAGAACTTCAAGAAGTAAAGAATGTAAATAAAATCAAGAACCGATAACGATTCTTGCAGAGACGTAAAAAAGAACACAACAAAGCTGGAAAACCTCAGAACGTTTCCAGAACCAGTAGAAAAGCGGAACAAAAAACTCAGAAATGTTTCGTATTATTTCATCTCAGCGAGATGTTGAAGGATTTATACAGAAAACGTATGAAGGGAACTGTAACTGAACTGTAACTGTTCAACTGATAACTAACTTAACTACCAACCTATTTATATAATTCTAACAGTCACAAGTATATGTACTTATTGAAGGTGCCCTTTTAATGATTGAAGAATGTACCTTCTCCACACCACCTGGAAAACTGATGTCCTGGTTGAACCCATTCGTCGAACACCTGCTGCATTATTCACGTCTCTCCAACAAAGTGGGAAATACTGTTACTGAAATTCATCGAATTTGTTAACCACACTGCTGCTCACAGACTGTAATACACACTTACTCACAGAGTTAAAATGTTTAGTAAAGGATTTGGTGTATTTGTAAAAAAATTGGTTGTCACTCTCAATTGGATATCGAAGTTAACTTCTGTTTTTCAGAGCAAACATCTATTTTCTGTGCTATGCAACAACTTCAAATGTTGGAACCCGATTTTGTAACCGGACTCCAACTGGCAAAACGGAAAACGCAGAAACTAAAAGCGAAACGAATCACAAGGAACGGATCAAAAAGCCTTCCGCTTCAGAAAACGGAAAAACGAAAACAAAAACGACAACACAAATCGAAGAACCAAAATCGAAAAACAAAGTGGCGGAAAATCAAAAGGAAGATCAAATTGGCTCAGAATCAAAGCAACCAAACGGTTCAATCAAACTGAAACGAATTTCCGACATCCGGTAACGCAAATATTTTACAAAAACGTCGCGTTGGAAAACTCTAAGACACTCTCGGGCTAAACTAATCCAAATCGGTATAAAATTTATACTTTTTTATTTTTTATTTTTTCATTCTTATTCATCTTTAATCAATCTCATACAAAGCACTTTAACTATTCAACTTCTAAAACATTAGCTTCTGAAAAAAAAAACAAAATGAACATAACAAAATATTGGAAATTGAACTGGAACTTTTGTATTTGTGGTTTTTCTACTTCTCTCTCTTACAGACTTGAAAAATGAAGATGAGCTTTATATATTAGCTCTAACATTCGGATACTATTTTTGAAAATGACTGAAAGACAAATACATAACCTGAAGAATAAAAACAAAGCTATGACATGCATTTTCTCATTTGTCAAAACATAAAAGTGAGCATTTTGTCCATGGCATAACAGAACCTGACATCTTCAACAGCTAATGAAATTAAAACTTCAGGAGACAAATTCCTGGAAACTACAAATCCTGTTGACAGAAAAGAGGTGGTGTATGCATGGTGTACTGGCTGTGCATAATTTGATTAACTCTAATGACTCTTGATTGGATTGAATTTCTTCAACTTTACTGACTTAATCTTTCCTGAACTTCATTGCATCAATTTTGTTTCAGAATTTTGCTTCCTGTTCTTCATGCTCTGCATTTTCCTTCTCTTGACATGGACATCCTGAAATCTTCACAGCTGCTTCCTTCACTTTTCCATCTTCCTTTCCGCCTTCAGCTTCATTCATCTGACCCTGAACTTCATTCTTGTGATCCATACAACCTTGAATTACGCCTAAAATCATTATTTCCAATCTTCATTTACACCTGGAATCCTTCAGCCTTCCCTTCAACCTTCTTTTCTTCCTTACCTTCACTGACATGGCTAATTCCTTCATCATCTTCAATATTTCAGGCTGCACAAAACAATTCAACTCAACAGCTCCTCCTTTGTTTTGTGGAGCCTGCATACCTATCATCTTTTTTAAAGACTCAAACCTCCATCTTGGCAAGGCTTTGGTGAACAAATCTGCAAGCTGAAAGCTTGACCTGCAAAAAGCCATCTTAGTCTCCTACTCTTCGATCAATTCCCTAACATAATGATATTTCACCTTCATATGCTTGGTTCTCAGATGATCGGATGGATTTTCAGCGGTTGAAATTGTTGCACTAGAGTCACAATAGATACTCACAGATTTTTCCTTCAATTCACCTACATCCATCAGAATTTTCTTCAACCATTGAGCTTGTTTAGCAGCCATATTTACAGCTACATATTCAACCTCTGCCGTGGATTGGGCAACAACTCTTTGCTTCTTCGAACTGCAAGCAAAAACACCAGTCCCCAAACTACAGTAGTATCCACTACTACTTTTACAATCATCATTTTCAGCATAGCTAGCATCACTAAATACATACATCTCCACCTTTTCCCTTCTTCCATACCAAATTCCATGATCAACAGTATACTTCACATATCTCAATATTCTCCTAGCATATAAAGCATGAAGTCTCAAAGGATTATGATTGAAATCATCAAAATATTCACAACACATACAATATCTGGTCTTGATGCACTTAAGTACATTAAAGATCCAATCATGCTTTTATAATAAGTCACATCAAAGTGCTCACGTGGTTTTGTAGCCTCCAACTTTAGCTGATGCTCCATGGGAGTTGTCATGCCACTACTATCCTTCAAACTAATTTTTCAATCAACTCCTCAGCATATTTCTTTTGATAAATGAAGACTCCATCCTTTCTTTACTGTATTTCCAGACCTAAGAAGTACCTTATCTCCCTTAGATTTGTCATTTGAAATTCATTGATTCCTTAAATCCTTCCACAAGTTTGTCTTCGGTGCCTATTACCAGTAAATTATCAACATATAATGAACATATCAGTTTCCCTTCAGCATAGGTTTTAACATAAAGTGTAGCTTCACTCTTGCTTCTCTTAAATCCACCTTGCATTAAGTAATTGTTAATTCTCGAATACCAAGCTCTTGGAGCTTGTTTCAAGCCATACAAAGCCTTCACCAACTTATACACTTTCTGTTCTTGTCCCTTCTTCACATAACCTTCGAGTTGCTTTAAATATACTTCCTCATCCAACATTCCATTGAAAAATGCACTCTTCACATCCATTTGATGCACCTTCCATCCAGTATTCGCTCCCAAGGCTAATAACAACCTCACAGTATCCAATCTTGCCACAGGTGCATAAGTTTCTGTGTAGTCCACCCCATACTCTCGCTTCTATCCCCTCACTACAAGTCTTGCTTTGTGTTTGTTAATGGAAACATCCAGATTCAACTTCTCCTTATAAATCCACTTCGAATCTACAACTTTGGTCTTTAGACTTGGTAGATCAACTAGCTGCCATGTCCCATTCTCTTCAATGGCCTTTATTCTTCATCCACTGAGCTTTGCCACACCCCTTACTTGACAGCTTGCTTATATGACTTCGGTTCTGATCCTACAAGCAATGGACATTCAACAATTGTCAAAGCATCATCAGTTTCTTCTTCATATGCATCATTATACCTGAAATCAAACAAAGGGTAAGTTTCATTATAAATTGAGGCCAAGTCTCTTGCTTGTGAGCACAGTTTGAGCTTGATGTGTCATCTTGAGAATCCGAGCTCAATTTATCACTTTCAAGACTTGGCAGAAACTCCTCCTGAGCTCCATCTCTTTCAATGCTATTTAAACTTTGTGGATCCTACTGAGGTGTCTCTTCCTGAGATCCATCACCTCCAGAATTGTTGTAATTATTTGCATCCTCTCGTATTGTCTCATCAACATTATGATCATTTAATGGAAATTCAATTTCTACTCTTCCTGATCTTCTACCAATTGGCTCTTCCCACTTCTATCCCTCATTTTCATCAAACCTCACATCTCTAGATACCAACATTTTCTTAGTTTCAGGGCTGTAGATTCTATATCCCTTCGATTCAGCACTATACCCTATCATTACTCCCTTCATTGCCTTCTCATCCAACTTAGTTCTTTTAGCTTCAGGAACATGCATGGAAGCTATGCAACCAAACACCCTCAAGTGTTCTACCTTCGGCTTTACCCCAAACCAGACCTCAAATGGAGTTTTCTCCTTCAATGATTTGGTCCTCAATCGGTTTTGCAAGCTGTATAGCATGCTTCAGGCCAGAATTTTCTTGGTACTCTCATTCTAATCATCATTGATCTAGCCATTTTTACTATGGTCCTATTCTTTCTTTCTAAAACTCCATTTTTCTATGGTGAGTATGCTACTGAAAATTGATGGAATATGCCTTCCCTTTTAAAGTATTTCTTCATCTCATTTGATACATACTCTCCTCCTCTATCACTTCGCAAGCATCTCACCTTATTTCCACATTGACTTTCAGCTTTAGCCCTCCATACTTTAAACAACCCAAATACTCGATCTTTGCTCTTCATAAAGTATATCCATAAATACCTTGATGCACCATCAATAAATTCAACATTATACTTACTTCCTCCAACTGATGGTGTGTCCATAGGTCTACAAACATCAATGTGCATAAATTGTAACCTCTCGGTGGCTTTCCAGTCACTTGTTGTAAAGGGCAAGACATGACTCTTTCATTTGGCACATGGTTCACATACACTCTTCATCTTATTGCTCAACTGAGGTAATCCCACAACCAACTCCTTTTTCTGCATTTCAATTATATAATCAAGGCTTGCATGTCCATACCTCTTATTCCACAATTGTGTTAATTCAGTCACTAGTATTGCTTCAAATGCTCCCTCCACTTCTGCCATTCTTACTTTGAAAACTCTATTCACCATTGGGATCTTATTTATCAGCTCACTTTCTGCATTGTAAATTCTACACATTCCTTCTTCAAAATGCACTTTATACTTCTTCTCCAAGAGTTGACCAACACTTATCAGGTTTTGATCAAGCTCGGGTATGTAGTAGACTTCATCAAGTATGGTGTTTCCAGCCTTTGTTCCTAACTTCACAGCCCCTTTCCATGTAACAGGTAAGATCTCTCTATTTCCTATTTTAACCACAATATTAACTCTATTATCCTTCTCTGCAAATGCCTCCTTCTTCTTTGTCATGTGGTTAAAGCAACCACTATCTATTAGCCACTCACTCTTCTCACTTTTCACTTCAGGTACACAAACGTTGTCTGCAAAATTTGTTTCCAAGACTTGAAAAACTTTTGCTACAAATACATGTAAGTTTGAGGATATGGTAAGGAGTTGTTTATCGAGTTTGTACTTTGAGGTTGTTGGCTTGATAGGCTAGACATTGATGTTTGAGTGGTTTGATGATGTGTCTGGTATGTTAAACCTAGCCGAGATGAGTTGGGCTGAGTCATTTGAGGATAAGAGATATGAGGTTAAGGCATCAAAGAGTGTTGAGGCAATTGAGGTTGAGACATATGTGGTTGAGGTACTGGAAATTGAGATATGTAATGTTGAGCTAGTTGAGATGGTTGAGTGTTTCAGGTTTTCCAGCAAAATGAGCTTGGTGCATTTGTGATTCAGAGGGGTTTTGGTAATGTTGTGATTGGGCTGGCATCAAATTTGGTAAGGTATTTGGTCTTTGTAGAGGATGTATTGAAGTTGGCTTGCCAAAGATAGAGCTTTGAGGATTTTGTTGTTCCTTCAACCATTTCTCATAGCATACTCTTCTGGAGTGTCTCCTCTTTCTGCAGTAAGCACATCCCACATTATCATTCCAATAGCATTCTTCAACTGCATGATTATTTTTTTACATAACCTGCAATTTGGAATCATGCCCCATCTTGTCATTCTTGTTCCACCTTCCATTCAATTGGCATTATTTCCAGGGAAGTGGCTAGTGTTTTAGAAGTTTGGGTAAGGCATTTGTGGAGGTGGTACTGCATATGGCTCGGATAGGATTGATTTTGAGGGTAGGAAGTCATCTGATGAGGGGTTTGGTTATTGTGTGACTGATTTGGTGAATGCTGATGCATTTGAACTTGTGCAGGTTTTGATTCAAGTGACTTCTGATTCAAGTTCTGTGCATAACTTGGTGGATTTTCTGGTATCTTGAAACGTTCAGCCTTCAATGCATACTCTTCCCCTTCTCTTCTATTCCCATGTCTTTCTTCATACATTTCTAGAACATTGAAAACTTGCTCCAAGGTCACTGATTCTGGGTCATTACTGAACTGCCACTCCATTAATGTTGCACTTGCTTCAAACCTTAATGGCAATCTGCTTAGGAACTTGTCTACCAATCTCTCTGTGCTGGTATTTTCACCAAACTCTTTCTAGTGCTGCACCAAACTCAAGAATCTAGTTTTTGCTGTTGACACACTCTCTTCATCCTTCATCGAAAAATTCTCAAAGTTCCTTATGACTGCTTGTTTCTTTAATATCAATGATTAGGCTAATCCCACATGCTCCAAATTCAGCGTATCCCATAGTTCCTTAGCACTTCTACAGCTAGCATGCCTTAACAAGATTGATTCACTAACCACAGATCTTAAGAAAACAAGAGCCTTGAAATCTTTCTCTCTATCTCGGTTTATTCTCGTTAGATATGCGATTCCTTCATCTTCAACCCCTTCATTTACCACGTCCCAACATTCACTGATTCTAAGACAATCTTCTACTCTAAGAGACCAAACCTTGTAATTTTCACCAATTAACACTGGTATATTAGTTTGAACACTCTACAGATTCATCACAGGAGTATTCATACCTGCTATGGCTTTGATTTGTCCAGGTTAAGTGAACCTTGCAGCTCTGATACCACTCTTGAAGGTGCCCTCTTGAAGATTGAAGAATGCACCTTCTCCACACCACCTGGAAAACTGATGGGTTTAGAAGTTTGGGTAAGGCATTTGTGGAGGTGGTACTGCATATGGCTCGGATAGGATTGATTTTGAGGGTAGGAAG
>JAOSBM010148335.1:0-13012 GCA_027568955.1 Erythroxylum tenue | reverse complement strand
ACTAACCCCAAAGGACCCAAGAAAATCTGGGTACCTAAGAAAAATATAATATCTACTGCAGATCTCCTTCCTTGGAAGAAGCAACCAGCACCAATGGTATTTGGACAGTGGATGCTTGCGACATATGACTGAAAAAAGGTCTATGTTCCTAGATCTTCAATATAAGAAGGGAGGATCGGTAACTTTTGGAGACAACCAACAGGGCAAAATAATTGGAATTGATAAAATTGGTAAAGATTCTTTTTACATCTATTGATAATGTTCTACTAGTTGATGGTTTAAAACACAATTTGATTAGTGTCAGACAATTATATGATTCTGGTTTTGAAGTATCCTTTAATCAAAATTCTTGTGTAGTCAAAAACAAGGATGGTTCCATATTCTTTTTTTCCAAAAGACGAAACAATCTTTACAAAATCAATTTAGAAGATTTGTAAAGTTAAAATATTTCTTGCTTTATATCAACAGATGAAGAAAAAATGATTTGGCATAAAAAGCTAGGTCATGTTAGTTTTAAACATATTTCCAAGTTGATTAAACATGATTTGGTAAGAGATTTACCAAAAATAAGTTTTAACAAGGATTTCTTTTGTGAAAGTTGTCATAAAGGAAAACAGGTTAAACCAACTTTTTCTTCTAAAAGTATTGTAACTTCATCTAGACCTCTAAAGTTATTACATATGGATTTATTTGGTCCAACTAGGATATTGATTCTTGGCGGAAAGAAATATGGTCTCGTAGTTATTGATGACTTCACTAGATTTTGTTGGATATTATTCTTATCACATAACAATGAGTCTTTTAAGTGTTTTAAAGTGCTTTCCAAAAAGTTACATAATGAAAAAGGATTTTCTATAGCTAGTATTAGAAGTGGTGGTGAGTTTGAGAATGAGAAATTCAGAATATTTTGTGAGGAGAATGGAATTTTCCATAATTTCTCTTCTCCTAGAACTCCACAACAAAATGGAGTTGTAGAAAGAAAGAACATGACGATTCAGGAAATGGAAAGGGCTATGCTGTGTAAAATGAATCTTCCTAAGTATTTCTGGGAAGAAGTTGTGAATACAGCTTGTTATATTCAAAATAGAGTACTTATGCGACCATTGTTAAAGAAAACTCCATATGAGTTAAAGAAAGGAAGGATGCCTAACATATCTTACTTCCATCCATTTGGTTGTAAGTGTACTATATTGAATATGAAGGAAATTCTGGATAAATTCGATTCTAAGACTTATTTAGGAATTTTTCTTGGCTATTCATTATCTTCGAAAGCTTATAAGGTTTAAAATCTTACTTCTAAGACTGTTGAAGAGACTATTCATGTCAAGTTTGATGATAGTTCTCAACCAAATAAGAGAGTTGATATTGATAATGAAACCCTATCAACACCCTCGGTTGATAGTGAAGAAGTGTTACCATCAGATACTCCTTTAGACAAAGTAGAAGATATTCTTGAAACACTTGATCTAAAAAGGGATTGGAGATATAAGAGTTCTCATCCAGAAGATTAGATTATAGGAGAGGCCTCAGAAGGAGTGCGAACTAGGTCCAAATTTAGAAGAGAAGCCAATGTAGCTTTTATCTCTGAAATAGAGCCTAAGAAAATTGAAGAAGCTCTTCAAGATGAAGCTTGGATTTTAGCTATATAAGAAGAGCTGAACCAATTTACTAGGAATAAAGTTTGGTCTTTAGTTCCCAGACCCTCTAAAAAGTTCATCATAGGAACTAGATGGGTTTTTAATAATAAACTAGACGAATCAGGTAGAGTGAGTCGTAACAAAGCGAGAATAATAGCACAAGGCTATAATCAGTAGGAAGGAATAGACTACAATGAGACTTATGCTCCTATAGCAAGACTAGAAGCTATTAGGATTTTGCTTGCATATATTGTCTGTCATGATATAAAGCTATTTCAAATGGATGTGAAAAGTGCATTTCTAAATGGTTTTATAGATAAAGAAGTTTATGTAAAGAAACCTCATGGTTTCGAAGATGTTAAGAAACCAGACCATGTCTATAGAATTCATAAAGCCTTGTATGGATTGAAACAAGCTCCTAGAGCTTGGTATGATTGTCTGAGTTCTTTTTTAATTGAGAATGAGTTCAGTAGAGGTCATGTAGATAAGACGTTATTTAGAAAATGCATTAAGAATGATTTCATCATAGTTCAAATTTAAGTTGATGATATTATCTTTGGTGCAACGTCTAAAAAGTTATGTACTAGTTTTGAGAATTTAATGAAGAATGAGTTTGAGATGAGCATGATGGGTGAATTAAAATTCTTTCTTGGGATGCAAGTTAAGCAAACTGGAGAAAAGATTTTTATTCATCAACAGAAATATATCAAAGAACTATTGATTAAGTATGGGATGGGAAAAGTAAAACCAAAGTCAACTCCTGTGCACCCTTCAAACCTTTTTTCCAAGGATGAAACTGGTAAGAAGGTTGATCAAACCCTGTATAGAGGAATTATTGGTTCTTTACTTTACCTTACAGCAAGTAGACCTGATATTTTGTTTACTATTTGTTTGTGTGCAAGATTTCAAGCAGATCCTAGACATTCTCATTATATTGCTGTTAAAAGAATTTTGAGATATCTATAAGGTTCTACTGATCTTTGCTTAATGTATGAGAAAGGTAAAGATTTCAGTTTAATTGGCTACTGTGATGCTGATTACGCCGGAGACAGGATTGATAGAAAGAGTACGAGTGGAGGATGTCACATCCTTGGCCACAACCTAGTTTCCTGGTCAAGTAAGAGGCAAAGCTCAATTGCTCTATCAACTGTAGAAGCTGAGTATATGTCAGCCACAAGTTGTTGCTCATAGATGTTGTGGATTAAGTACTAGTTAGAAGATTATTCAATACCTGAAGATCAAATCCCAATCTTCTGTGTCAACACAAGTGCTATCAATCTATCGAAGGACCCAATACAACACTCGAGTGTAAAGCATATCGAAGTTAGAAATCATTTCCTACGAGACTACGTTCAGAGGAAGATCATAAGTCTACAGTTTGTTGAGATGAACTATCAATGGGCAGACATCTTCACTAAGCCATTGAGTGAAGAACGATTCAAAGAAATCAGACGAAACCTGAACATGGTATTGTTAAGTGATCAATCATCTGAAACGTCATGACCCAAATGGTCTTCTTATTCAAGAAGATAAAAAGTTTTAAGAGTTTAAGGTAACAGTAACATTAAGTTATAGACGGTAACTTCTATCATAAGAAAGTTTTAGAGGGAAAGCTTCACAAAGCCTTGAGAATACCACCTACCCTAGAACACTCTTAACATACCTTGACATCGACTTTTGAAGAACTCTCAACAAAGCATTTCATTACTCTGTTTGGATATCAAATTCTCTTTGCTCACACTCTCAACTTCAAAAACCAACTTCACCTCTTTGAGAAATACATTTGTGCGTTTAGTTCTTTGTTGACTACAGATACAAATGGAGCAATCAATGACTAGTGGAAGACTTATTGATTTCGAGTCCTTGAAGAAGGACCAGATGGACATAAAACTGGAGATTGTGGCAGCCGGATGGAAGAACTTCTTTCAGGTTCATGAGGCAGTTTACATGAATGAAGTATATGATTTCTGAAAAATGTGGATGTAGTATAAGATACTCTAGTATTAGTGGTGGATAGATTGTCGGTCTTAATAACACTAAAGTCAATCGAGAAGGCTACTGAGTATCCATGTGTTGGAGCAAAGCTCGCGCATAAAGCAAAATGGATGACTCAAGCTAGTGTAGAGAAGATTCAGATTAATCGACAACTGTATGGAAGCAGTGACCCAAAGGAGAAGAAGGCCTCAAGTTTTGTGCTGAAGGCTAGGGTTCTACATTCGCTACTCTTCCATTGTGTTCTACCAAGAACAGGATCGAGGAATATGGTAACGACATTAAATGAGCAATGCCTATTTCATCAACTCAATCGCCAGCCCATAGATCTTCCATATCTAATCCTCAATTACATGGTAAAGTCGAAGAAAGACTCAATTGCCCTACCGTATGGTATGATTCTGACAAGAATCTTCAAAGATTATGGAATTCTTCTTGAGAGAGGAAATAGGATGAAGATGAATATCGAAAGCGTCATTAATTCTACAACTATTTGTAGAATGGGCTTCAAGAATCAGGAAAAAGAGGATACAGATTTGAAGACAATAGTAAGGATTGAGGGGGAGCGTGCTGTTAAGCAAAGCTTGAGTGAAAAAGTAACTCCCACAAGAAAATCAAAATCTCAATCCACTGGAAGAATGCCTACAAAAGGATTGATGAAATCGTCAGATGATGCAAAGAAAGTTAAGGCAATTTCTCAAAAAGAAGAAAGCCAGGTGCGACAGACAGAGACACAAGTGACCTTGAAGAGAAAGGGGGAAACACTCCTTTCGGAGAAACCCAAGTAAGCAAAAAGGTCGCCTAGACTACGAACCCTGCGTCAACAAGAGCAGAAGAAAGGTAAAGAGTTGACTCATGGTGGAGACTCTGGAATGAAAGCACCGCAGACAACCAGATCTTTAGTCTCAATTTTGCAAGAAGACTCAACAAAATTAACTAAAGAGACTGAGATTAAGAGGAAGTTGGAATTTGAGAAAAAGAAACCTCAATGGTACGCTGGGCCGAGTTTGCCCAGGTACACAACACGGAGCCAACATTAAAAGGCGCCTTTTAATGTTGGGTCCGTGTTTTACGTACCTGGACGAACTCGGCCCAGCGTACCCCAAGTGAGCACGCGACCACAACCTTAATCAGTATTGTCCTCTTTGGTACTTGAACTCGAGACCTCAAGGTTTTGTTGCATTTACATGCACGCCTTTTACCATTGAGCTCAGCACAGGTTAACCTTTCTCAACCAATGAGAAAAGAGGATTTGAAAATGAAGATCATTGAAGAATTTGAACCTGTCAAGAGTAGCAGCTCTATAATCAGAAGAGAACCCCTGAAAAGGTTAGTCAACGTATAATTTGAACCAATCTTGGTAAATAGTCGTACAATACATCTGTTGAATGATGGAGAGAGAAGTTGTATAGTGTTCTGCAGGATGAGAGATTAGAACCATATCCAACACAGATGACCAAGCAGAAGTACACTATTTTCCCACTTACAAAAAGAACTGTCATAAAGATTGACTTGACATTCAGCCAAGACCTTACATTGTTCTCAGTGAGGAAAAGGGGAAGAAGAAAATGTATCCGGAAGGGATTACAAGTGATCTAACAAAAGATCAGACTCAAAGGCATCAAGAAGTCATTGTGGTCACGTCACCACTGACGAAACTTCTCAGGTAGTTGGGAGAATAACAGAAGGGCAGTATAAAACCACCAGAGTTGGAGATATTAGTTACAATATAGAGACTCTTGTGCACCTAATCATGCACATTAGACCCTTGAGCTCTATATCTTCAATTGGAGATGTACTACACCTATTTGGAAAACAAGTTCCAAGACTACCCAGACCTGATGACCTTGATCTCCCTGAAAGAAATTTATCTTTCAAACCTCCTGTTTTTACAATCAATGAACCAGATGTCATACCTTTAGAAGCATTTAGTACTACTATTGGTTTTAAAGAAGTACAGCAGAAGAGTGATGATGCCTTTGTCAAAGAAATTGGAGAAATTCATGTCAAGGTTGATGATCTGCGTGTTTCAGTGGGCGACTTACATGAGGAAGTAGCTCATATACGACAAGACCTCAAGTTACTCCATACTGAAATGAAACAAATGTTCTCTGATATAATGAAGCATCTTCGGTCATGATTTTTGATCAATAACAAATAGGGGAGAGAGGAGAAATGAGAAAGATAGGGGGAGAAAAGAAAAAGAGAAGAAGGAGAAAAGAAGAAGAGAAGAAGAAGAGAAGTGTATAGAAGACAGTAAAGAGAAGAAGTGAAGAAGAAGAAGAAGAAGAGAAGAGAAGTGTATAGAAGATAGTAAAGTTTACAATTTTTTTAATTGTATATCTTCTTATAAATAATACTCAACTATCTTTCTAAAACTATGATTATTTGTTATCATCAAAAAGGGAGAGATTGTTAAGTCAAAATGACTTCACGATTAATAATTTTGATGAAAATCAAATAATAATAATATTAGAAACTAAGATGAAGCAGAAGCGAAAGTAAGACGGAAGAAAGTAAGATGAAGCGAAAGCAGAAACTAAGACGAAGCGGAAGCAAAAGTAAGACGAAACGAAAGCAGAAACTAAGACAAAACAGAAGAAGAAACTAAGACGAAGCGGAAGCAGAAACTAAGACGAAGCGGAAGTGAAAGTAAGATGAAGTGGAAGCAGATGTAGGACAGAAGAAAGTAAGATGAAGCGGAAGAAAAAGTGAGACGAAAGAAAGTAAGACGAAGCAGAAGCAAAACTAAGACGAAACAAACTAAGACAAAAGCGATACGAAGACGAAGACCCGATACTGCGTCGGATGGTTAATCAGTTTGAGTTAGTTACAGAACTCAACTGAATAACTGTTTCTTCAAAGATCAAGAAACAAGAAGAAAGAAGCGGTTATCAAGAAGCAGTTGAAGACGAAGGCTATAAATACAAGTCGGAGTCGAAGACTGAAAGAGTTAGAGATTCTAACAAGTTAGTGATTTTAAAGCTTAGCAATTTGAGATAGTGACCTTAAATATTTGTTGTACGAAACACTAGAGCTATCATTGTCTGTAACAAAGATCGCAATATCTTTTTGAAAAGAGAGAGGAAAAGCTGAGAGCTTGAGGAGGCTAAGTGAGAGAAATAATACTTGCTGTAAGAGACTTGAAGAGGCTATGTGAAAAGAATACTTGTACTTTTGAGAAGAATAGTGAAATCTCAGAAAGGATTCTGAGGACTGGACCCAGCCCACAGTTTGGGATGAACCAGGATAAAACTACTGTGTCAACTTCTACTCTCTAACTCTCGACTTTTAATTACTATTGTTTTATACAAGTACTTAGAAGTTAATTGCAATACATTGTAATTTTTACTCAATAGTTTTGAAAAAGCAAGCTTTCAAAGAAATTTAAAAGGGGATTGTATTCAAGAAAAAGGATACACAATTCAACCCCCCTTCTCGTGCATTTTGTATACTGAATGTAAAGTATAAACTAACGCGTGATTTACTTCAGAACTGAGTCTCAAAAGAGGGTATAAATGCTTCATAATCAAAACACAATTTCTTGTTTATATCAAAGTCAAACAGAAATCAAAATATAAAATCATATGACTAATAAATCCATTTACAAAAGCAGGTAAAGGGACTTATACAGGAGATACCATAATTGATATCAGCAGGAGAGACATATGTCTCGATATCAGGAGGCACCGAAGTGTCAATACAGGAGATACTGAGGTGTCAATAACAGGAGACACCAAGATGTCAATAACAGGAGCAGCTGCAGACCCTTCTAGGCATGCCTATTTACCCACGACTAGGACTTGATAGTTTTAAAACCAAACAAGTTCATTTCATGTTCAACATAATTAGTCAATCATTGCTTTCATGCCAAAATTCAAACATATCAATCTGACAGCTTTGCAAATCATTCAATGGATTAAAGTCAAACAGTAAACAAACAGTCAAAGCAGAACTATCCAAAATTTCTCACTAGATTTCTTACTGAATTACCCACAATTATTCAACAAGACTTACTTACAAATAATGCCATCTAAATTACTTACAAAATCTCCCTTATTACTTATTGCCTCGACGTCCCGGCAATATCTGGAATCGGTCGTTTGATGCGTTCCTCTATAGCATTTAATACAAGCACATATCACTATTGTGGACAATTATAAATTCAATTATGCACAATCATGTATACTAAATATGTATGATGCATGTTCATATCAAAAATTCTGGTTTCTTATCCTTAATCTTATCAAATTGTAAAACATGTGAAACCATACTCAATCGCTCAATCCAAATTTATTTCACAACTAACTTAAAGTTTCACCTTGTTCAATTATTCTCAACAGGAAGGCGAGGTAATTAGGTAATACTTCCTTCTAGAAAGTTTTCCTTCTTTGTCGTAGGTTTCCAATGATACCTAGTTTATCCAATTTGGGTCAGTATACTGAAAGTTATTCCCAAAAGATTAATGACTCTTCTTAAGCTTCAACAGAATTCTTATCTTAACTTCCAATCAGATTCTGATATTCTTAGAGGTAGAATTAGAACTCTATTTCTTCATACAAATTGTAGCCTTATGTCTCTAGTTTAATCCAAATTAAAAATCACTCAATTTGGATAAATAAAGAGAAAGTTATGCCCAAAATACCAAAGTATATTTAAGTTGTCAGGAAACTGCCAAAAGTTGGCCGCGACGAATTTTCTAGATAGCAAAATCCTTCGATATTTTCTTAAAAGTTTGCTTTTACAGAAACAATTCCTTTGAGTTGGTCACGGCAAACTAAAAAGAGTTGGTCGCGGTGAACTTTACGGTGTTTAAATCATCTTCTTCCTCTCATTCTTTCCCCAGATTTTCTCGCTTCCATCTTATTCAATGAACACATATCACACTTAAACCAATTCTTCTACTTCCATTTTAGCTCATCACAACTCAAACAATTCAAGATGAAACACAAACATAAAATAGAAATCATTTACGTATTTCATCATGTTCTACTTTCTCACTACTACATTTTCTTTTTATCTTTTGTTCAATACAATCACTTCATTAACTCATCTCAATACCAAAACCTCGCTAAATTCATTTTCCCTATCCTTACATCCATTTCAGATCACCTCAAAACCATGCATGCATGTATATATTTACACCGTAAAAACATCAACAATAAACACTTACTTATTTCGACAAAACTCTAACGGTAACCTTCGGAGGAAGCAGTAACAATTCTCCAGCAGTGAGATTCCAATGGGTAAACAAGAACAAGGAACTAGTTGTGAGTGTTGAAAGCTTACGGTGAAGAACAAGCTACAGTGTTCTCCTCCTAACCAAAGACTTAACCCACGTATCCCCTTTGCATGAAATACATATGTCACTGACTAAAATTTCCATGTGTCTCACTACCATTAGTCCATTTTCAACATTTACCTAGTCCATAATTATCCCAAATTCAGAAATTCCTAAAATTTGCCAAAAATTCCAAAATAATACCTATAAGCTCCAACAAAATTTCCATCATTAATAAACTCCAATTCTCATCTTAATCGGAAATTTTAAAACCAATTGTACCCGAAAATATCAATGAATGCATGCACAAATATCGGTATGAGTCCAAAAATGCTTATGCACAAATGAGCAAATATTCAAATATGCAAAGCCTAAAATGTACTGAATTTTCTTAATATTTTAACCCCTAATATGGGGTGTTACCTTTCCTCTTGCTCCTCTTGTCTTTCTTAATTTCCTTTTCATAAGCAAAATTTCCAAATTCAATAGGGTTGCTAAATTGAAATCCCATAAAGCATATTCAATAAAATTGATTCTAGAATACTTAAATCCATGCATTTTCTAAACTTATTAAACCAAAACCCTTCCAAAAATCCAAAAAATTAAGTAAGACCTTGCCTTGAATCTTCACTAAATGAAGAGTTTCTTAGCTCTAATGAAAGCTCTTCTCTTCCTCTGCCTTTTTCTCTTCTTAAACCACCTCAAAATCTCTCTTGAAGGCTAAGAAAAATCAAAACCTAGCTTATTTTCTCTTCTTTTTTTTCTTCTCTACCGAAACTCTCTTCTCCTCTCTTTTATTTTCAGTTTTCTCTCTTCTCTCCCTCAGTTCACGTTTTTCTTTTTCCATTAAAAGCAAGACAACACTTCTTTTTCTAATTTTGCCCTTAATGATTGAGAAATGTCCATTTTACCCTTCCTTTCGGACCTTATGTCTTTTATACTTAAGTGTCTTGCCAAAAATACCCTTGAACATTCTTATAACCTTAACACTTTAATTCCATTAACCCATGCAATAAATCCTACTAACTTTGACGTAATAATTAACTCCAAAAATAATTAATCTATCAAAGCCTCAAAAATTATTTTAAATCATGCTTAACTTCAATGAAAAATTTTCGGGGGCTAACATTTCTCCCCCTCTTAAAAGAATTTCGTCTTCGAAATTCTTATCTGACTGATCCAGAGGCAGTGTATGTCTCCTCATATTAGCAATAATGTCATCTTAAATTCAAGAATCCAATCGCATAGTTGGATACTTTACATCAAACATAATACATACACTCTCAGTAGCATATTCTACATTTTATGCTTGTGTCTTTGTCAATAATAGAACTCCAATACTCACTTTGAATCATTACATATTCATTTCTTATTTGTTCTTTCATTAATCATTCTTAATATAAACTATCTGATCTGCTTAACCTAATTCAGTGAAATTCTTCTTTGAAAGAAGATTTCTTGCTACTATCATCTATACTGTTCGTGCAATCTTTATTAATCAACTATTATCAACATTATATTATCAGCCATTCTTAATACCTCAAGAAGACCAATTTCTATCATTCTTACAAGGTCATAATGTTCTAATTACCTAAACTCAATGAAGTAGAAAACATAATTACTATCGAATACGCTTAGGTGTGTATCATTAAGGTCATTCTAATTTTTCCAAGGAATTATCTTCGACAATTCACCAATTTGATCTCCATTGGTCCTAGACAATATTTCTCTCTTTATCAAACATACTAACACCAATTTTACTCTAGTTTTCTAGAATTTACCTCTTCTAATGTTACATCATATCTTAATGATTCAACTACCATATCGAGTGCATTAACTCTTCTCATTTAATTCTTCGTCCTTTTCTTAATCTCATTCATACATAAAATCCCATCTTATACGCATTTCTAACTTTCTCCATACTACGTATCATTTCATTCATCTCATAAAAAGTCATTTATGTCTATTTCATTCTCCCTTTACTATTTCCTCATTTTTGTCTCTTTTCCCTATTGTCATTCTCTTCATCTTCCATATGCATATCCTCAATCAATTAAGAATTATTGATGCATAATCACTATGAAATTCTGATCTCTATTTAACTAATATCTTCTTACGATGGAGCATAACTCTTGTTGCATTAATCGAACAACCACTGTGGTTCCAACTTCCTCCTTTTAAGATCATAACAAGGTTGTGTTTTCATTGCATTCTGCATGTACAATCAAATCTCATCATTATACTTATATCCCTATATTCCTCAAACAATCCATGATAATACATTCAAATCTATATCACATTCGGGGATATATCACCACAATGCAATATTTATGTTACATTTAATAATACATCCACCAATACAAATATGTTGAGTCTTTATCATCACATTTACTCATATACTATTTCTCATTTATATTTATCCACAACTTTCATTTTCTCATATCATGAAAAAGTATCATTTTTTTCTCACTAATTCTATCAACTCAAAATCTTAATAATTAATCATGCGTGTGACTTATACACATGCGACTCAGACTAAGGATCCCTTATATAATGGTTTTGCGTAGCCATGAACATAGGGGAGTCCATGAAGAAGCTCCATGCCACTAGCGGGCAGGCGGGAGAAGCCTTTAGTCGAAGTGTACTTGACTTAACTTAGGGGACCACCACAAACCCACATAATCATGCATTTCACATCATGTAAACGTATTGCCCAAAATGGCACATTTTCGAAACTTGATTTCATAAACTTGATATCCTTTCAAAATCATTTCCATTTTTCATTTCATAAATCATTCGCACAATTCATATAGAAAACATGTAGCAATTTCTCAATTCATTCAAGAAGAAATAAATACAATATTCATGATGCAATTGAAATCATTAAACTTCCTTGATTCAAAGAAAATATTAGTGGCTTATTTACTCTATTATAAACATGTACCTACCTTGAATTCCTTGCTTAAGAAATTGGCTTAAGGATGTCTTTCCTCTTGCTCCTCTTGTCTTTCTTGACTTCCTTTTCATAAGAAAAAATTCCAAATTCAATAGGGTTGTTAAATTGAAAACCCACAAAACATATTCAATAAAATTGATCCTAGAATACTTAAACCCATGCATTTTCTAAACTTCTTGAGCCAAAACCCTTCCAAAAATCCAAAAGATAAAGTAAGACCTTACCTTGAATCTTCACCAAATGAAGAGTTTCTTAGCTCTAATGAAAGCTCTTCTCTTCCTCTACCTTTTTCTCTTCTTAAACCACCTCAAAATATCTCTTGAAGACAAAGAAAAATCGAAACCTAGCTTATTTTCTCTTCTTCTTTTTTTCTTTTCTCTACCAAAACTCTCTTCTCCTCTCTTCTATTTTCATTTTTCTCTCTTCTCTCCCTTAATTCATGTTTTTCTTCATCCTTTAAAAGCAAGACAACACTTCTTTTTCTAATTTTGCCCCTAATGATTGAGAAATATCCATTTTGCTCTTCCTTCCATGTCTTATGTCTTTTATACTTAAGTGTCTTGCCAAAAATACCCTTGAACATTCTTATAACCTTAACACTTGAATTCCATTAACCCATGCAATAAATCCTACTAACTTTACCATAATAATTAACTCCAAAATAATTAATTTATCAAAACCTCAAAAATTATTTTAAATCATGCTTAACTTCAATGAAAATTTTCGGGGGCCAACAACTAGGAGGGCTCCACTCAAGTTCTCAGGATGGATCCTTTTAATATTGGCTAAATCAAAATAATGAGAATCATAAAGTTAAATGAAAGGATATATATCCTTTTTTATTATAAATTGTATGAAACTTGTGAAACTTGTTGGGTTGAAGAATAAACAGTGAAATGTTAAATCTTATAGATATGATGTATGAGATATAATAACAATTCATAAGAGGATGATGTAATACTCGGTATCTAGTTTACCCGATATACCGAAATAAATCAGTATTATAGACTGATGTCATTAAAAATCACAGAACACTGAATAATAATTTAGTGACATCAAATTAATGATATATGACATTTTTCGGTGGTCACAGGAAGTTGTTCGGACAGATTTTAAAAGAACCAGTGCAAGAGTGGCATTTTTGTA
>JAOSBM010148170.1:0-13047 GCA_027568955.1 Erythroxylum tenue | reverse complement strand
GAGTTCAGCCACAGAGGTCTGTTTTGGATTAGGGGTCGGGATCAGTTGCACCTGCATATGTTGTCATTGATTTATATTTGTTTTATATTCCGCAAAATTGTACAAGTGTTTGTAAATGATATGGTCATGGAACGAATTTATGATTCAAATGTCTTATATCTGAAATGGGTCCAAACTATTATTGAATACGAATGTTTGTAACTATTATAACTTGCAAAAATGGAAATGTTTTTAAATGTCTCGGGTCTGATTTGATTAGTCATTTTTCCGCTCACGTGAACCTTATTTTAAAGAAACAAAAGTTTTATGTAATGAATTTTGACTGATTGATCGTTCTAGCATGCCACTCTTATGGGGTATGTACTCGGATATCACCATAGATGTCGGGTATATGTCTTGTGGGAGTGGGGTGTTACACTCGGCCTAAAGTTCTTCAGTATCAGGAATCAATTGTTGGGCTCCGGAAATGGGGTCCAACACTTTGAACTCTTCAGAACCTCTTCATAGGTAGTAGGCTCATTATTTTCTATGAGCAATACGTCATTATGTTCAATCATGAAAAATCCATATTTGTCGGGAACAGGGCGTATCCTACGTGACCTACGAACTTCCTGTGTTGAAGAAGGTTGAATTGTTACTTCATCTGTAAGAGTCATAGTATCAGGTTCAGGCAGTTGATCTGCGTCTATTTGAGGATCTTGAACTTCTTCAAGTTCAATTTTACTCCCACTGTCTTCTTTTAAAAGAAACTCTCTCTAAAAAGACAACGTGCTTTGAAACAAACACTTTTTGTACCTCAGCAAGGTAAATTTGATATCCCATTGTTTCTTTAGGATATCCTATGAACAGATACTTGTCAGGCTTTGCATCAAGTTTATCTGACTGTAATTGTTTCATATAAGCCGGACAGCCCCAAACTTTTAAATAAGAAAGATAAGGTTTTTTGTTAGTCCACATCTCATATGGAGTAACATCAACTGTTTTTGATGGAACTCTGTTTAACAAATAAACAATTGTCTCGACGGCATACCACCCAAAAGGATTTTGGTAAATTTGCAAAGCCCATCATGATTGTACCATATCTAATAAGTTTCAGTTTCTCCTTTTAGCCACACCATTATGCTGTGGTGTGTAAGGTGGAATCCATTGAGATAAAATCCCATTATCTCTGAGATAATCTGAAAATTCTTGGTCTAAGTATTCCCCACCTCGATCAGATCGTAGTGTCTTGATACCTTTCCCAAGTTGATTTCTACTTCATTTCTGAATTGTTTGAACTTTTCGAATGTATCAGATTTGTATCTGATCAGATGCAGATACCCATATCGAGAATAATCATCGATACAAGTAATGAAGTAAAGAAAACCATTTGTAGCATGGATGGACATCGGACCACATACATCTGAATGTATTAGGTCTAATACTTCAGTCACTCGTTCACCCTTTCCCTTAAAGGGTAACTTAGTCATCTTGCCTAATAAACAAGATTCACACATGTCATATGATTCATAATCAAATAACCCTAAACTACCACTCTTGTGGAGCTTAGCTATATGTCTCTCATTTATATGGCCAAGGCGACAATGCCATAATTAAGATGATTTTAAATTATCTCATTTATGTCTTTTCGTGTCATTGACATGCATAACTGGATGCAACATATCTAATATGTAAATTCCATTGCATAATGTACTAGTACCATAAAGCATTCCATTCAAACTAATAGAACAACCATTGCTTATTGAAATTCAAATGGAAACTAGCTTTAGATAAACAAGAAACAAACAATATCTTCTTTGTTAAAATAGGTACAAAATATCAATCATCCAGTTTAATTACAAGCCCACTGGGGAGTGACAAAAAATATATGCCTACGGCTAATGCAGCAGCTCTTGCTCCATTGCCCAACATAGGTCTACTTCTCCCTTTATGAGCTGTCTATTGTCCCTGAGGCCCTGCATATCATTACTTATGTGTGAGCCACAACCAGCATCTAATACCCATATGTTATGATCAGAAACAGTATTAACCTCAATGACAAACATACCTGAAAGAGCCGGGGCATTTGATGCCTACTTCTTTTCAAGGACTCCAGATAGATTTTACAGTTTCACCTCCAGTGGCCAGTCTTGCCACAATAGAAGCAAGTTCCTTTCGACGCAATTTCTTTGAGTTTCTTTTTAGCTGCACTTCCTTTCAGTTTTTTAGACCTTTTCTTCTTTAGGTTCTTTTTCCTTGAGCCAAAAGAAGAAGAGTCCACCACTAGCACTGGCTTGCTATCCTTCTTGATAGCTTGCTCTGCTGTCTTGAGCAGATTGATCAACTTAGGGATTGTCGTGGAGATTTGATTCATCCGATAGCTCAACATAAACTATGAATAACTATCAGACAATCTAACCAAAATTAAGCCAACACTTAATTCATAATCCATAACAAAACCCAAGATGGACAACCTCTTAATATAACCATTCATCTTTAGTGCATACTTCACTACAAATGTCCTTGGAGTCATCTTAGTCGTGAAGAGTAGCCTCGAGGTCTCGATCCTTTCAAACCTAGCTTGCACATCAAAAAGCTCTCTAAGATGAAACACTATGGTATTAGCATCCATAGACTCATGTTGCTTCTACAGCTCTGGTGATATAGAGGCTAGGATAATACAGGTAGCTAAGTCACTATCTTTAAGATGCTTATGATATGCTTTCTGATCCTCATCAGAAGCATCAATAGCAGGTGGATCAGGAAGTGGAACGTATAGGATATAGCCTAGCTCCTCAGATCTGAGAACAATTCTCATATTTCTTAGCCAATCAAGAAAATTGGGTCCAGTTAATTTATTAGAATCCATAAGCGAGCGCAAATTCACACTGGAAGACATCTTCAATCAACCTAAATCTGAAGAGAGAAAGAATGTTAGAATGTTAATACATTCATAATCATAAGGACTTGTATGACATGCATATGGCTCCAACTAGTTTTAAAGAATCCATAGCCCTCATTACGAATCCAAGAAAAATTATGACAAAGTATCCTAGTGGGTCGATATTCGACATTACTAAGAATGACCTTGGGTTTATCGAACAAGCTACCATAGGTCAATCGGTAGGTATCGGTCATATCAATTGCATCATATATGCCACTATCGTCTCTCATGATGTATGCACACACATTAGGTTATCAACTCTTGATGCCCCATAAATATGATGTACGCTACCCAATTATGCCTTTGTCTACGTTGACCTTGAGTTTACTCAACAAATCAATGCTTCTAGTGAAAACCGACCCATTAATCTGAAAATCTTATTTCAATGGTTCCAACATATCCGTATAAAGCTAGCTTGGGTTTACCCAACACCCCTAACTCTAAAAGAATTCTAGTTCTCCCCATATTAATGGAAGACGTTAGTTTTCATATTATGTGTGAGGATTTCATACTCTAGTCTCATCTAAATTCTAGGATTATAGTCACAATGACTATATGAAATGATTTAAGACCTTTCATCAATCACATTGAATCTATGTCTATAATCGTCCATCATCCCACCTAGCCAACCCTAGCATGCATTCTTTAATGCAATCATCTCATAAGGTTTTCCTATATAGGTTGTGACATGTTATGCATATAAAGATTTGACATTCGATTCAACTCTAACCGAATTGCTTTCTAATGTTGGCATGCATACAACATCAATGTTACATATTTCTTATCACTTAAAAAATGATCCAAGGCATTGGAACCAAAAAACACATAATCAACATTTCAAACAAAACAGGTGCAACAGTTTTCTCAAAATTGTCTAACTCTATTTTTTACTTGAAAAAAATCATTGAAACAATTTCAATAAATGCTGAGTAAATTACAGAGGTTATAACATGTTCACAACATGTTCCATGAATGTTTTCAGAATTTATTTCCAAGAAAAACTTAACCAACCTCAGCAACCAAGCCAACCCAGAATCTGTGTTCCTCAACACAGACATTTCCAATAGTACACAAGAAATTCTCAAATAAATATTCACTCACCTGGAAAACATTTTTAAATCTTCACAGACATTTATAAACATATTATAAACATTTTGGTGAAAAAATTCCCAAAAAATATTTTTCTAGAATTTATTCTCCAATTTAGAAGCATGCTTGTTCATGTAACGTGCATTAAGACATCAACTAGAGCAGTAGGGAATTAATTAGCAAAAACATATCAGATCACATTGATTTTTTCCTTCCTCAGACATATTCAGCAACATCTCATGAGAAAATTTGGGTAAGAAAATTTTGAAAACAATATCTCTATACTGATTTCGAATTCAACACAATCAAAATGCACAATAGTCACAACTAATTGGCAGCATCACACACGTTATAGTTTCTCCTTTATACGGGACACAACCTGGCTTTGATACCACTGTAGGAAAATCCTAGTGCGTGTATCATATACACGTGGTACGGAAAATAAAAAAAAATATTCTAGGACTTTCCCTAAGTCCAGGATCTATGTGTTTATACAAATAAGTACTATAATTCTCAAACCACATCAACCAAAGGAGATTGTCTCTAACAGTATATACGTAGAGATCGGAGAATTTAACTGAATCAAACTCTTTGATCCAGAAATAGTTAGAACAAAGAAGAGAGTACTAGCTCTTACCTTTTTTTCTTTGGAGACCAACGTAAGAGGAGAGGAAAAAGATGAAGCTTCGGAAGAAGATGATGAAAAATGTTCCTTGCTTTTGTTCTTCACGATACTCCTTATTACACTTTCTTCTTTTGTCTTTTATTATTTTTGTCTCTTATTCTTAAAAGACATTAAATGCAACCTTTCCACTTTATTCATATCTTACATATATATATGCTGAAGTGGTCCAGTCACACTAGGATCGATCCTACTGGGTCCCGGGTATAGAAAGATATTGGAGACTTGTTTCAGCAATATCAATATCACGATCTCATCGAGACATATCTCGATCTCATCGAGACATATCTCGATCTCATCGAGATCCATTTGGTTCTATTGCTCTCCATATAATGAATCTCTATCCAAAACCGTTTTATGAATCCTTCGAGTCACTCTTATTCTTGTGACCCATTAGGTTCCCAGTGATTTTGGCTGCTTATATTAAAACTTAATCCAAGCAAGTCATGAGCTGTGTCTAGTAACACATTATGACCCTTAATTAATTAAAAAGTAATGGTTTGACAAATGAACCCGTGCTCACCACGAACCATCTCAGGAACCCTCTCATAGATAATTATTGTGCAATTCGTCCTTTCACCATGTTATACCCCACTTAGTTATGAGTATGAGCAAAGTGTCACCTCTCACTAGATTGACTATGTCAAATCTAGTCTAAGTGATATCAGTTCTCATCTTGGGACTCATTACTCTATATGTAAATGAAGGCATTCTTCATGACACATGTACTCCGGCTAGAGACTTCCAAGTAATGACCCCAACAAGAGGCCATGGGTAGCATCTTCTACTATCACAAAAGTGGTGAATCCTCTATTGGCTACTCAATTACCTTCGAATACCTTAAGTTGTTCCTAATCACCACCCTATGAGCGACCTCTACAAGGCAACAACGAATGGAGTCAAAGTATAGAATCAGTATCCAAGATATCCATAAGTACCTCAAGTCTAAGGATACTTGCACCATCGCTATGATGAGATTATCACCGAAATTAGAATAGGACATCCATGTGATGATCTCATGGTAGGTCATCCAATATGCTTACTACCTTTAGTAAGCATCCACATCTCAACTCTAAACATCTTATGTTTGCAGTTTCTGAGATCTACTGCTTGATGACATCGAGGAGTTTGACATGTGCTAGTATATCCGGATTAACGATGTCCAATATCATTAATCCTATGACTAGGGATAATTTAGATATTGACATAATTGCACACGATAGGAGTCTCAGTAGTGTGATCACATCATGTTTTCCTTCATACTATGTCATATATTATGGACTTCATTAATTTACTTATAGATCAATATCAATTCATAAATAATGGACACGAAATTAATGAAATATGCCTTTTTTAATATTGAAAATAAGGACTGTACACAACTTTGTACAAAACATGCTAAAGGCAATTGCTTTTAGGGCATTACTCTAACAAGGAGCACCATACCAGGTGAACCGCCTGACCTCTTTTGCTTTAGGTTATTTTCCTTACTGTTTTTAGGTTGATTTGGACAGTGTTATTTTACCTATTTAGGCTAGGGATGTTGGCCCAATTTTGAGTTATTTTGGCAACTATAAATAATTGCCTTGACATTAGTTTTAGGGTAATATACTTTGATAATTTGAGAGCTTTGTGAGGGGTTTTCTTCATGTTCTTGTTGTTCTACGAACCCTAACTCTAGTTATCAATTAATATCAATTGTGGCGCATTGTTTTGGTTCAATTTTCTTGGTTTACTATTTGGTCTGGGTTGCTTGGACAATAACGATCCTTGAGGTCTAAAAAAGTATTTAAAACTTGGCGTATCTAGTTTGTTTAAATGCTGCCGAATTATATCAAGATTACTCTTCTTCCGTGCGTGCATCATCACGATGTCCAATCTCATTAATCCTATGACTAGGGATAATTTAGATACTGACATAATTGCACATGATAGGAATCTCAGCAGGATGATCACATTATGATTTCCTTCATGCTATGTCATATATCATGGACTTCAATAATTTTCTTATAGATCAATATCAATTCATAAATAATGAACACCAAATTAATAAAATATGCCTTTCTTTAGTATTTAAAATAAAGCCTGTACACAACTTTGTACAAAACATGCTAAAGGCGATTGCCTTTAGGGCACTACTTTAACAAGGCTCACCAGATCAGGTGCACCGCCTGGCCTGTTTTGCTTTGGGTTGTTTTCCTTACTATTTTTAAGACGATTTGGGTAATGTTATTTTACTTATTTAGGCCAGGGATGTTGGCCCAATTTCGAGTTATTTTTGCGACTATAAATAGTTGCCTTAACATTAGTTTTAGGGTAATACACTTTGATAATTTGAGAGCTTTATGAGGAGTTTTCTTCATGTTCTTGTTGTTCTACGAACCCTAACTCTATTTATCAATTAATATCAATTGTGGTGTATTGTTTTCATTCAATTTTTTTGGTTTACTGCTTGGTCTAGGTTGACAATAACGATCCTTGAGGTCTAGAAAAGTATTGAAAACCTTGCTTATCTAGTTTGTTTAAATGTTGCCAAATTATATCAAGATTACTCTCCTTTCATGAGCGCATCATCTTTGGCATCAGAGCATTGGGTTTTTGGGGGAGATTCCATTCTACTCCAACAAACGAACGCGGTAACCGCTTTCACCTTCAATTCATTGATCCCTAACCCTAAAAACACGGTGCAAAGTTTATGATTAGGGTTTACCCTTTACTACTTGAATTGTGTCTTGAATTACGACAAAAAAGAAAAAAAGAGAAAAAATGAAAAAAAAAGAGGATGAAAAAAAGGGAGGGAAAAAATGAAAAAAAAGAATTGCAAAAAAACCGAAAGTGTTACTGCCGAGTTCAAGAATTGCACTATTTTGGAAAGTCTTATATGAAGAATTGCCAAGTGAATTGGACGAAATTTTAGACCTATCTTGCGTGAAATTACCTTGAAAAGAGTTCCAAAACTTGGCTTCATTGTTGGATTTCTTGATCGGAAGGAGTTAGGTTTTCCGAAGCACAACTTGAATGTTGAGGATTCGAGAGGAAAAAGGCAAGAGGGTGAGTATTTTGCTACTAACTTTTCTTTGCAGGGACAATTTTCATTAGAGAGATGTCAAATGGTAGGCGCAAGCCACCACCTTGGAGGCGATCCAGCAGCTGATCAAGAGCCTAAACACTACTTTTGCTGGAATTAGAGGCGAAATGGAGAGGCAAGCCCAAGAGATTGCTAACTTGAGGTGTGGCGCACACGAGGAGCCACAAATGGGATGCACCGATCCTAGAATCTAGCAAGCTCTGATTGTGTTAGAGGATTATGGTTCTAATGACGAGGGGGATTATATGATACCATAGGGGCAAGTTCAATGAGTTGATTTTGGGGATAGGCGAGATAGTGAAATTAGGTCTATTATGATGCAAATTCCACCATTCAAAGGAAAGAATGATTCGGAGCTCTACCTTAAACGGGAACGAAAGGTGGATATGATTTTAAATGCCAAAACTTTTTCGAGGAAAAGAAGGTAAAACTCGCAGCCGTTGAATTTTTCGATTATGCAGTAATTTGGTGGGATCAATTGGTGATTTCTAGGAGCAGAAATAGGGAGGAACCCATGAGTACTTGGGCTGAAATGAAAGCGATCATGAAGAAGCGGTATGTTCCATCTTATTACTACCGAGAGATGCATCAAAGGCTCCAATGCCTAACATAAAGGAATCGAACTGAGGAGGAGTATCACAAGGAGATGGAGATCACAATGATAAGGGCTAAATATGAGGAGGACCCTGAGGCCACAATGGCTCAATTTTTGAGTGGTTTGAGCCGAGAAATAGACAACGTGGTTGATTTGCACAACTAAACCAACCTTAATGTGATGGTGAACATGGCAATGAAGGTTGAGAGGCAACTTAAGTCTTGTGGGACAGCGAAGAGTGGGAGGATTTCTACTTCAAATTGGAACTCAAATTGGCCACGAAAAGAGGAGAATTCGAAAGGAAAGGGGTTGGAATCCAAAAGGCCGAACCAAACTCTTCAGGAAACTAAAGGTACATCTAATACTCCTAACTCTGAAGCTTCTTCTAGCAAACATTCTTCAATTAAATGCTTTCGATGCCTTGGAATTTGGCACATAGCCTCCCAATGTATAAAGAGGGTCAAGGGTTTTGAGGCATGATGGGTTAATTGAATCCTTAGGAATGTTTTAAGGATGGCATTTTGGAGGGAGAGGAAGATGAAACTTGTGTGGAACAGGCTGTTAAAGGCAAAACTGTCGTGGTTAGGAGGGTACTTAGTGTTCGGCATAGGACTGAAATGTTAGATCAATGAGAGAACTTATTCCATACGCGATGTTTGGTTGGTGGTAAAGTTTGTAGCTTGATCATTGATGGAGGGAGTCGCACCAATGTTACTAGTTTGGATATGGTTAGAAAATTAGGGTTAACAGTTCTAAAGCATCCAGAACCGTATCACTTGCAGTGGTTCAATGATAGTGGAGAAGTTAGCATAACCAAATAAGTGCTACTATCTTTCTCCATTGGACGGTATGAGGACGAGGTTCTTTATGATGTGGTACCTATGCAAGCTGGTCATGTTTTACTTGGACGACCGTAGCAATTTGATCGTCGAGCTAACCATAATGGATACGCCAATAAATACTTATTCAAGTTCAAGGGGTAGATTTTCATTCTTGAAGCATAGTCTCCACAAGAAATTTACTTGGACCACGTTCAAGCCTTGAAAGGAAGATTGGGTTCAGGTAGTGAGGAACAAAAAAATTAAAAGGGACAAGAAGCTGGAAAGAAAAGAGATAATGGTTCATCGGACAAAGAAAGCACAAGTGAGCAAAAGAATGAGAGATGTGCAGGAGAGAAAAGTGTGAGGAGGGAAAACAAGAGAGAACCGAGAGAAACGAAAGTGAGCTTATATGTGTGTGAAAAGGACTTAAGGAGAGCATATGGAGTGAAGAGAGCATTGATTGTGATTAGACATAAGGATTGTTTTCTTTCGGATACTAATCCTATTGATGAATCTTTGCCAAGTGTTTTTAAGTCTCTTTTGCAGGAACACGAGGATGTTTTCTCAGAGGAGATGCCGAAAGGGCTGCCTCCTTTGTGAGGTATAGAGCATCAAATCGACTTTGTCCTAGGAGCACAAATTCTGAGTAGGCCGGACTATAGGAGCAATCCAAAGGAAATGAAGGAGCTTCAACGACAAGTAGATGAATTCCTTACAAAGGGGCACATGTGTGAAAGTCTTAGTCCTTGTGTTGTTCCGGTTCTACTGGTGCCGAAGAAGGATGGATCTTGGCGCATGTGTGTAGACTGTCGAGATGTCAATAAGATCACGGTAAAGTATCGACATCCTATTCCTTGACTTAATGGTATGTTGGATGAGTTGTATGGTGCATGTGTTTTTACAAAGATTGATCTGAAAAGTGGTTATCATCAAATTCACATGAAACCCAGGAATGAATGGAAAACTGCGTTTAAGACTAAATACAGTTTGTATGAGTAGTTAGTTATGCCATTCGGTTTATCTAATGCACCGAGTACTTTTATGAGATTAATGAACCATGTCTACTTGGGTAAATTTGTTGTTGTGGGCTTTGATGATACACTTGTGTATAACATACTTTGAATGATCATGTGGAGCATGTGCCTTGTGTGCTTGATACTTTGAAACGTGAGAAGTTGTTTGCAAACCTTAAGAAGTGTAATTTTTGCATTGATAAATTGATATTCTTAGGGTTTGTTGTGAGCTCGAAGGGGATTGAGGTAGATGAGGAGAAGGTGCCATTCGAGATTGGCCAACACCAAAGAGTGTTTCGGATGAGAGGAGCTTTCATGGCTTAGCTAGCTTTTACCGGCGGTTTGTGAAAGACTTCTCCACCATTGCAGCTCCTTTGACCGAAGTTGTCAAAAAGGAGAAGGGATTTAGTTGGGGAAAAGATCAAGAGCATGTGTTTAACTTGTTGAAAAAAAAGTTATGTACCGCACCTGTGTTGTGTTTTTCTAATTTTGATAAAGCTTTTGAAGTAGAGTGTGATGCCTCCAGGATCGATATAGGTGCATATCTTAATGCAGGAAAATAGGCCTATTGTGTACTTTAGCAATAAATTGAGTGGAGCGCTACTCAATTATCCAACGTATGACAAAGAACTTTATAAAGTGGTGCAAGTGTTGGAAAAGTGGCAACATTATTTGCAACTGAAGGAATTTTTCATCAAAACTGATCATGAGACTCTTAAGTACTTGAAAGGAAAAAGTAAATTGAGCAAGTGACATGCAACTTGGGTGGGGTTCTTGGAATCCTTTCCATACATGCTGCACTACAAGCAAGGTAAGAAGAATGAGGTTGCCGATGCTTTACCACGCAGGTATTCCTTAGTCTCAACTCTTACTTCAAAACTTTTAGGGTTTGAGCATCTTAAGGAGTTGTCTTCCAATGATGTGGAATTTGCTAGTGTCTATGCAACTTGTGAACATAGTTCTTTTGAGAAACACTTTAGGCATGATGGTTATTTATATTGCAAGAAATGTTTATGCATGCCTAATTGTTCATTGCGTGAATTATTTGTGCTTGAAGCCCGCGGTGGAGGACTTATGGGGAACTTTGGTGTTGCTAAGACCTTGGATATATTGCATGAGCACTTTTACTAGCTAGGAATGCGAAAGGAAGTAGAACACATTTGTGCCCATTGTATTGTTTGTAAGCAAGCTAAATCAACCACCAAAATTCACGGCCTATACACGCCCTTACCCATACCTAGTCACCCTTGGATGGACATTTTCGTGGATTTTGTTGTAGGTTTGTTGAAGACAAAAAGGGGTGTAGGTAGCATTTTTGTTGTTGTGGAAAGGTTTAGCAGGATGGCTCACTTTATTGCTGTAAAAAAAACTAATGATGCCGTGCATGTTGCTGATTTGTTCTTTAAAGATGCCGTGAGATTGCATGGTATTTCTAGTCAATAGTTTTGGATAGGGACACCAAGTTTTGGAGTCATTTTTGGCGTGTTTTGTGGGGAAAATTGGGAACGAAGTTTTTGTTTTCTATTACTTGTCACCCACAAACTGATGGGTAAACGAAAGTTGTGAATCGAATGTTAGGGAATTTGTTGTGTGCTGTGATAGGAAAAAAATTTGAAGACGTGGTCTGATTTCTTGTCATTTATTGAGTTCACTTATATTAGTAGTGTGCATTTTACTATTGTTTATTCTCCTTTTAAAATTATTTATGGCTTTAACCCTTTAACTATATTGGATATGGTGCCTTTACTTTTGCCTGAGTTAACTAGCCTAGTTGGAGAGAGGAAAGCCGAGTTGGTTCAAAAGTTGCACGAGAAGGCTAAATAATATATGGAGCGCAAGAATGAGGTTTATGCACGCCAAGCCAACAGAGGACGCAAGGAGGTGATCTTTAAACACGACGAGTGGGTTCGGCTTCATCTTCATAAGGAGAGGTTTCCTAACCATCGGTAGTCCAAGCTTGATCCGCTGGGGAGATGTTCCTTTTCAAGTTTTGGAAAGGATAAAAAATAATGCCTATAAAATTGACTTGCCCAGTGAGTACAACGTGTCCGCTACTTTTAATGTTCTTGTCTCCATTTGATATGGATGAAAATTCAAGGACGAATCTTTCCAAAGAAGGAGGGGATGATGTTAGCAAGGCTATCCACGAAAAATATATCGATAGATACCAAGATCAACGCGACACTAATCGAGACTTGATGTTGCTTCCTAGCCCCGCAAGTCAGTCTAGGCTTAAAAGATACAAGACCGCATTAAATTCATTCGTGGCTCGCGTGGTTGATGATGGACTCCGAGAGAATCAAAACCCTCGCTTGCAGCTCCAATTTGTCAGTTTGAGCCAAGTTTTGGGCCCGAACAGACCTTGACAGGTGCGCATGCTAGGCGCGTACGCCAGCAGCTAGCAGGCGCAGGCGCGAACGAGTGCACGCAACCCGCCAGATGTGCCAGACCAGGCGCACCAACTAGCCTCTTTTGCTTTGGGTTATTTTCCTTACTGTTTTTAGGACTATTTGAGCAGTGTTATTTTACCTATTTAGGCCAGGAATGTTTGCCCAATCTCGAGTTATTTTGGCAACTATAAATAGTTGCCTTGACATTAGTTTTAGGGTAATAAACTTTGATAATTTGAGATCTTTGTGAGGATTTTTATTCATGTTCTTGTTGTTCCATGAACCCGAACTCAACTTATTAATTAATCTCAGTTGTGACGTATTGTTTTGGTTCAATTTTCTTGGTTTACTGCTTGGTTTAGGTTGTTTGTGTAGGAAAATCCCGGTGCCTGTATCACATACAGGCGGTGCGGAAAAACAAAAATTTTTGTTCCGGGACCTTCCCG
>JAOSBM010148145.1:0-13051 GCA_027568955.1 Erythroxylum tenue | reverse complement strand
GCAGCTATCTCATATATAAGGTACTACTTTGCCATGGTTCAGGTACGAGACTCATACACTGCTTTTCTCTGCTTTTAACTGCCCAATACCTTCACCAAAAGCCTAACTTGAATGTCGAAGAGGCCTGCCGGCAATCAACCTCCGGCGTGTCTTTTTGTTTTGAAGGTATACTCGAACTCGAGTCTACCGAGATAATAAATACAAGCAACAGCATCTAGCCTCAACAGAACGAGAGTGAACCAATGAGTATGTTATATTACTCATGAGTGACTGATAGCTAAAGTCAATGAAAAGGTACAAATGTATGGTCTTGATCACTTTTGTAAGGCCTCAGTTTTATTGCGGGCGCAAAAGCGATTGAGGCAAACTTCTTCTTGGCAAGAGGCAAATAGCCTTATCGCCTACCTTCCATTTGTGATCCGTCTTTAGTCAAATCAAGATTTTTATATCATGCCAAATTCCACTCCCCTACTTCTATTTTGACTGACGCCATAGGTTTGATTATTACGCGCATGGCTGCGGTCTTCTCACACGTGCGAGGTTTAATCATCACGGAAAAAAGTATAATTATCATTTAAAATAAAACCAAATTATACTTTTGAGGCTTTTTCATCACAGAGAAAAGTATAATTATCATTTAAAATCAAATTAAGTACAAAAAAAATATAGTTTTCTTCTCGCTTGTAATTTCACCCTCCAAGTGACAAAATATTGATGAAGACCACGACAGCGACTGTGATTAATGAATGAAGTATCTTAATCAAGCAATAACGTGACTTTAAGAACAGGTTAAATAAATAATTGACTCTTCCGATTCTCTGAACCTTCATAAAATATTCCCACGACGAGTTTAGCCAAGTTGAGACTAATCACATCAAGAACGTGAACCCATTATTGCTTCTATAAAGACAGAGCTATTGTTTTTGGATGGAACCAACATCTATTATTACTATTTCCTTTCTTCATCCAACAAAGTATGAACTAAGAGAGTAAGTTGACTCAATCACGGAATCGAAAATTCATTAAACCTCTTTTATGTTCTTATTTGAACCCAAGAACTATAGAATGGATACAGGTGATGCAAGATGTGAAGGGAAATTCAGTCACAAACCGTGGAAACTTATCTTCAGACTAAGACACTTCTTTTGACTTACTGCCCAATGACACAAGTTGAGTAAACATTCATGATCTCGTCTTTTTCCGGGGTCATGTCCATCCTAAAAGAGAGTTCAGATTTTATGGTGTTTTATTGTGTCCAATGAATTTCAGTCATTCATTTATGCGGGTCCTGTATGAGTCTTACATAAATAAACATAAAACCTGCATTAATGAATGACTGAGATTCACAGGACACAATAAGACACCATAAAACTAAACAAAGGATCTTGTTTCCTCAAAAGAAGACAACTCCACACTATTTCTATTCCTACTTGTACCTCTCCGCGCCGTGCACAGCAGCACCGATTTTTTTTTAAATAAAGATATGACGGGTATATTATTATTATCATTATCGTTATTATCAATTATATGGTATAGAAAACCAAGAGTATGCTTCTAGAAGACCAAGACTTTAGTATGCTTATGTTACGCTTATCTCTCAGTATCTACGCATAAAGTCTTTACTTCAGTTGCTAAAACTTACCGCCTTCTCTTCATTTCTCACCACTCTCAAAATGGGCAGTCTTCAAGTCGAAACCCCGTTCTCCACCATCAAACACCCTGACCAAGAAGCACCCTTTACCGTGAAAGACGATGACGTGTCTCCCATTGAACAAGTCCGGCTCACCGTTCTCAACACCGACGATCCAACCTTGCCGGTGTGGACCTTCAGGATGTGGTTCTTAGGCCTACTGTCATGTGGCCTTCTCTCTTTTCTCAACCAATTCTTCTCTTACAGAACTGAGCCTCTTATCATCACCCAAATCACTGTCCAAGTAGCTAGTCTCCCCATAGGCCGGTTTCTAGCGTCTGTATTGCCAACCACCAAGTTTCAGATTCCAGGGTTCGGGTCCAAATTGTTTTCTTTAAACCCCGGTCCGTTCAACATGAAGGAACACGTACTTATATCGATATTTGCTAACGCTGGAAGTGCATTTGGAGATGGAAATGCATATGCTGTTGGGATTGTGAACATAATCAAGGCCTTTTATCAGAGGAGTATATCCTTCTTTTCTAGTTGGATTCTCATAGTCACAACCCAGGTAATCAAAGTTTTTGTCTCTTATCCCTTTTACTTCTTTTTGCTGGAAGCAAACAAAAGCTTGAGAAAGCAGTACTACTGGTTTCGACTAAAATGTCGGTAAAGGGCTTTTCTTGCTTGTAGTGTTAGGCTGATTGTTTGTCTCTTTCTCTATACTCTCTGGTGTTAGGCTGATTGTTTGTCTCTTTCTCTACACTCTCTTTTGGCTCTACTTTTCTTTATTTAATCAGAAACTTTGTTTGGTTTGGTTGGCTTAGCTATTCTCTGTGATATGTAGTACATACCTTATTGCATACCCATGATCAATATGAAAAGATAAAAAATGAAGGTAATGCGAAATACCTGATTTTAGTTTCATATCTGATTCTGATGCCAATTCCAAGCTCTAAACGATCACGAATCTCTTAGGACCTTTACGAAAAGCACTTCCTAACACAAGGTTTAAGTCTTTTTACAGTTCTCTCAATACGTAAGCTCTCTTCACAGGTCAGAGATTTCTTATGCTTACGATTGATATGAGCAACTGCAGGAGACCTTAACTTTTATATAGCTTCCATATCGGACTTTCCTATCACAAGGCCGATATGGGTCTGGTTCACACTAATTAGGATCCATTTTTCACTCGAACTTCGACCCATTAATCTAGATCATTTATTGGGTTACTTTATTATCTTTATCTATATCAAATTCCGTAGCTTAACTGATAATTTATTAAAAAACCAAAAAATGCAATTAATAGTTGTCCAACTTTATGAGAAAGGACAAAATTGTCCAACGTTCTCCCATTTGGACAATTATTAATTGTAGTTTTGACTCTAGTTTAAAAACAGTTTAAAAACTCGGTTAAGCCACGTTACTGAATTAGTAGACTAAGTTTTAAAAACAAAACATTTGATCCAAAGATAATGAAGTCCATCATTCTATCCTGCAAGGCTTTCGATACCGAAAAGTATCAGATACATATGTCATATGCGACACAGATCTAATACAATCACGTATACCTAATACCTCACTAATATGAATGGGAAAATGGAGTATGGTAAACTATGATGATATCTTTATGATCTAAATTATATCATCTTCGCTTGTAGGTCTCGATTCCTCCAACTTTATGCTAAATTGCATTAGAGAAATCTTATTTTCTCTCACCAAGGACATGGAGCAAACATAATGATCCCCTAACTAATAATGTCTACAAACGTCAAAACACCCATACTCTATACTTGTGTCACAAACACAAGTGGACGAAGTCCTTTAGTTAAAGGATTGACTTACAATTCCTCAATCCTTAAATGCTCCAAACCTTAATGTCACCTTTTCGTATTAACACTTTTATGATCAAATAATTGACCTTTAAAGGATAAGATCATGTTATATTCTTTGTTGTTATTAAACAACACGGTAAAAAGATTATCACAATACAACCAAATGGGTCTAGCCACTGAATCAACCACAGACAATTTAAAAATTAAGTTTCTAAGCTAAACCGTCTGTGAATCAACCCCATAGCATACACTCTGCATGCATAGTTGAGGAAGTTACTCGTGCCTTCTTGACACACTTCCACAACATTGTACCATCTGCAAACTTAAAAGTGCAACCTTAAGAGGACTTTCGATCATCCGGACACATAACTTAAATCTGAATCTGAATTTCCTACGAGGTTTAGTCTATCGACTTTTCTATATGTCAACATATAATCTTTGTTTCCCTTTAGTATCTCAACACTCGCTAGATTATATTCCAATGGTCGACAACTAGATTAACCAGATATTGACCAAATAGTTAAACAGTGAATGCAATGTCCTACCTAGTACATAGCCGAGCATACATCAGGCCATCAACCGTATTAGAATATGAAGCATTCCCCATAACCTCTCTCTTTACTTTATTCTTTGGATACTATACCAAAGATTATCTCTCACTATGAGAAATAGTGAAATCCTTTAGATCTTTAAACTTCATTTACAATTGACGAGTTTGCAATTCTGCTATAAATCAACTAGCTCCTAGACCTTACTATGCTCCATAGCTTGCATCTCGTCATTCATTGCATCCCACTACACATCTGCATTAGGTCCAAAAACAGCTTCTATAAAAGTAACTGGATCCGTAACATGTCTAATATCATAGTCCTGTTCACCTGATAGACTATGAAATCAGATGGGAGAACAGGTCGTCTTACTCTGGTGGATTTACTTAACTGTATTAGATCTTGTACCCTCAGTAACCTATGTGTCTACAGGTATGGGTTCCTGTTCCTATACAAGCATGGTTCAAAGACCTAGATCTACTGGATCCAACTATATGAGTAGCGGTTACATGATAACTGTAGTATCCGCCCTGCTATTGTTGGATCTCGTTTTTGGAACCCAACTCTTACTCTAATACCATAAGACTTGAGTGTGGTTCTTTGTAATCTCCTTAACCATCATCGATTCATCTTCTTGCTCTAATATCACAAATGTTGGATCCTGTTTTCGGGATCCAACTCTTGCAAAATCATGATACTGAGTGTATTATCCTATAGGGTTATTTCCATAAACCCTTATTAGACATCATCCTGCAAGGGTGACGGGCCCAAAACAGTCAAACATCTAAAACCAACTCATCCATTTTAACAAAGAAGTCAATATGAATCATCCACAACCAAAACTACTTCAATTTGTCATTTCATTACTAAAGAAATAGAGTTTTAAAAAATTTATCTACATATCAAAAGCCACACCATTGGCTTATTACAAAATACATAATAGCAAATTTGAAGCAATTCCTTTAGGCTCTTGATCACTTGATCTCTTAGCTATCACCTGAAGATGGGACAGAAAGGGGGTGAGCTTGAAAGCTTATGGGTAATAGTTTATAACGGAAAATAAGCAAAACCTTTGAAAATCTTTACTTGTCATAGAAAATTCTTATTGAAATCCATAAAGCTCATTTTTCTTAAATTCTTATCATGTAGTCAAATTCACAATTTACAAACATGAATGCATCAAACATGTTCACATAACATAAACACATGAGCACATCAGAATGGTTTGGGAGGTGCAAACTATGTATGCATCACTCTTGTCATGAGCACATAAGCATATCAAAATGGTTCGGGTGGATAAAAAAACAGAATGTACTACACATTTCTACTTAATGGTCATGTGTAACCGTGAAATTATGGGAGTCCATGAAGGAGCTCCATACCACTAGCGGGCAGGCGGAAGAAGCCATTAGTTGAAGTGCACTTGATTTAACTTAGGGGACCGCCACAAACCTACATGACATGTATTTCATGACTTGTAAAACATATTGCCCAAAAAGGCACATTTCAGAAAACTTGATTTCTTAAGCTTGATACCCTTTCCAAAATTATTTTCATAATTCAAAAAAAATTTATATACACAATATGCAGTGCATTTTCAAAGCATTCAAAGAGTAATAAATGCAACATTTATGATGCAATTTAAAACATTTAACTTCTTTGATTCAGAAAAATCTTTTGTGGCTTATTTACTCTATTATAAACATGTACCCACCCTGATTTCCTTGCTTATGGACTTGCTTAAAATGTCTCTTCTCTTGTTCCTCTTGCCTCTTTTGATCCCTTTATACAGTAACAAAAATCCCACTTATTAGGGTTTTCAATTGAAAATTTCTCAAAGCATAATCACTAAAATTGGTTCTAGAATACTTAAATCCATGCATTTTCTAAACTCCATGAACTAAAATCCTTCCAAAAATTTAAAAGATTTAAAAATGATCTTACCTTCATTATTCACCAAATAAAGGGATCTTTAGCTCAAAGGGAAGCTCTTTTCTTCCTCTATCTTTTTCCCTTCTTAAACAACCTCAAAATCTCTCTTGAAAGCTAACACAATTGAGACCTTAACTTGTTTTCTCTTCTTTCTCTCCTTCTCTTCTTCTCTTCGTATTTCTCTCCTATTCATGACACTCTCTCTTTTTCTCTTCAATTTTCATTCCTTTCTCTTCTTAAAATGCAAGACAACACTTCTTCTTCCAATTTTGCCCTTAATGGGTCCAAAAAGTCCCATTTGCCCTTCCATTTTTTGCCTTATGTCGTTTGTGCTTAAGTGTCTTGTCAACAATAACCTTGGACATTCTGACATAAGACTTTCTTCTAGAAAATATTCCCCCCTGTATTAAGTTTCTAAAGACACCAAAATCATCCAATTGGGTTCAGAAATCTGAAAGTATTGCCCTAAACATTTTTAGACTGTTATTATATTGAAACAGTACACTATACTTAAATTCCATCCAAAATTTGAAAGTCTTAGGGACTGATTTACAATTTATTTTCTTCATACAGTTTGTAGCTCTATGTCTCTAGTTTATTTAGAAACAAGAATAATCTCATTTGGAGTTCTACAAATCCAGATATCATCAAAATACTGAAGCATGTTCAGTAAAATATCCAATTCATACTCTTACTTTGATTCAATAAATCCTTTTCAAATCAACACCAAATAACCTTTCATGGAGACGTAGAAAAATGTAATAGGAATCTATTGGGGAATCTATTGGTACAAGATTCACCTCATTTGGAGGTCGGATGACAAAGCTATGGCTGAAAGAATCAAACATGATTTTCGTCCTTAATCATATTATACCTGATTCGGGACAATTAGCATAACTTTCTTCATAGATGGCAAATCAAGGTCTTTATTGGACGGTTTGAAAGAATACTTCAAGAGCTACTACTTCTATGAAGACCTCAAAGACAAATTCTATCATCTGAAGGGTCAAAATGGACTAGACAATAGCATCAGATGAAACCAAATGAAGGGTCAGACGAATTAAAAAGTCCGGCGAATTGGGAAAATTGCCATAAATTTCCCTATAGATTTTTAATTAAGGTGTTCTTTAAATGGTTTGAAAGAGGACTTCAAGATCTACAACTTTCCTGAAGACCTCAAAGACAGATTCTATCATTTTAAGGGTCAAAAATAGACCAGAAGAAAGGATCAGACGAGTAGCGCACAGAAGAAGTTTCAGTCAAACATAGAAGAAGCCAACGGTCAAACATAGAAGAAGCAGAAGGTTAAACATAGAAGAAGCAGAAAGTCAAACATAGAAGAAGCAGAAAAGCAGAAGATAGCAAAAAGCATAAGAAGCGAAAAGCAGAAGATAGCAAAAAGCAGAAGAAGCGAAAAAGCAGAAGATAGCAAAAGGAAGAAGAAGCGGAAAAGCAAAAGAAGTCGAAAAGCAGAAGATAGCAAAAAGCAAAAGAAGCGGAAAAGCAAAAGAAGCAGAAAAGAAGAAGATAACAAAAAGCAGAAGAAGCAGAAAAGCAAAAGATAGCAAAAAGTAGAAGAAGCAAAAAAGAAGAAGAAACAAAAAGCAGAAGATAACAAAAAGCAGAAGAAGCAAAAAGGCAGAAGAAGCATAAAGCAGACGCAGCAAAAAGCAGAAGAAGCAAAAAGCAGAAGATACATCTCCACTTATAAAGATAATAACTTTAGACTCCAATGTCCAAAATTCTCATAATATATACCGTTAGAAAGATAAAAGAAAGGCCTACAACGTTCTAGAAGACAACTTTACCTAATTCTATCTAGATCAATTCAGAATTTCCCTTGAAGTCAAAATATGAACTTACATTCATCCACCAATGTACTGCACCTAGTTCTCAAATTTATGACAAATTTTAAGATTCTTAAAGATAGAATTTAAATTCAATGTCTTTATAAGAAATGTATCCATATATTTCTAGTTTAATCCAAATCAAGAATCATCTCGTTTAGATAACTAGAGAAAGAGTTGTGGCTAAAAGACTGAAGCATACTCAGTGAATATTTTCCAGATCAACTACCAATTTTGTTTCCAAATCTTTCCTTTCACAACTCATACCAAGATCACCTTTTCTACTTCATTTACGCCTTGTTCTCAACTCCATTTCAAATTAGTATCATCCCTAAAAAATTATAGTCCATGATTAATCATAAACACTAATAACAGAACATACACACATATATATATCTTTCATCAACTTACTACACATATTCAACTTCATTTTGCTTTCATTTTACTTCTAACTTTCACCTTAATTCTTCCCATTTTAAAATCTCTTATCCACCAAAAACGCCAAAGCAAAACAAGAATCTATTTGCATTTCTCATTCATTACTTAACTCTTGTCTATTATTTCTAATTCAAAATTTTTCATTCATTTGTTCTTTACTCATGACTAATCACCAAAAATTTCTCATTCAATAGTTCTAACTTCTAAGAAAAGTTCGGGGTCCAACAGCTATCATTTGAAGGGTCAATGGCCCACCATCATCATAGACATGGTATTCTAAATACTTAGTTGTTTGTAAGTCCACTATTCTAGCACCTCCTTCTTTACAGTAAAAGCTGTAGCCTTAAAGTGGTCGAGATATCTTACTAAATAGCAATGAATGAAACGAATATGCAATCTTTCTTTATAAGGATTATACTACCTCAGTAGGGCAGCCCCATACACTAATGTAAGCAAGGGTGAGTTTCCAAACATTTAAATAATCAGGTAGATTAGTCATGTTCTGCATTAACTTCTTTAAGTCCTTTAGGGTGCTGTTATGTCTTTCGACAGCACACCATTTTGCTCAAAACTACTCGGCATAGTGAATTAAGTCACTATTTCAACTGATTCCAAATATTTGGCAAGCGGATCTTTTAAAGTCCTGAAACACCATGTTTATCATGACATTCTCCTCCACGGTCAAATATGACTATATTGATGAATTTTCTCAATTGGTTCTCAACCTTTAGTCTTTAAGCAAGAGCACATAACTGTGATGGGAATAATCATCAACAAATGTCAGAACACATTTAGAATTGCACAATGCAACTGTATAAGGTTTACTAATATCTTTATGTATCAGACTCAACAAGTCAGAAGCATGAGTTGATCTCAATATCCTTATTAGTCAACTCATCCTTGCAATAGTCAGCACATGTTCCCATATCATCATAATATAGAATTAAGAAATGCTTTCCTTGATCAATCTCTTAACCCTAGCTATGGAAATGTGGCTTAAACTTTTATGACACACCATGCATGACTTATCATTCATCAGGGTCCTTCTTTTCATAACTTGTTGAGCAAGATACGAAGAAGCATTTATCTAATTCTGGATAAGATACATTCTATACAAATCATATGACAAGAAGGTTGTACCATTATGTTTTGCATTAAACAACGGCACAAAAGAAGTATTAAATACAAAACATTAACCCTCTTTGTCCAAAATTGATCAAAAGATCACATATAAAATATGTCGTGTAAAACCCAAATGAATCTTACAACAAAGTTCAGTACGTACATCCCCTATAGATATTACTTCCACTTTATTATTTCTTTGACCATCAGTTTCTCATTCCCTTTATTTGGCTTTATCCAGGATATGAACCTTTGCATTGTGGAAGTACCTTGATCAGATGCTCCACTAAATAGACACCATGTATTTAATGCGACTACTGCAAATTAGATTCATAAATTGACAAGCCAAAGAGTAACTTGATGGTCTCAGTCTTTCCTTTTAAACCTCATACTACTAGTTTCTTTATATCCCTAGGATCTTTATCAGCAGTGGTTTGACCAACATCAGCATGTGGAGAAAATTTGAACTTTCTACCTTTGAATTCAGCGGGCTTTATCTTTGTCTTCCCTTTAGTTGCTTCGAGGGTTGTAGGAGTAACAAGCTTGAGTTTCTCCTCCTCAGCAACGCAATGGACTATCAAAGCATTGAAGTCCCAACATCTTCAATCTACTGTAAAGATGAATTATTCTCGATATGTACTCCATTATTTCCATTTTCCCTGTATACCTTATGGAGAATAATTCTTTCATCAAGGCACTTGTCTTAGCACTAGAAGAGATTGTGTACCTCTGGGAGGCATTATCAAGAAACTCCTTTGCTATGTCTGTGTCCAGAAGTCCACTTAGCAGATGTTTAGGAATGGATCTCTTAATGGTCATGAGATATAATCTATAGACCGATCCCAGGCTTCATTGGCTGCTTTATGAGTCTTCAAGGTCATGGATGTAAATAGAGATGGCCTATCCGTCCGTATAGCATTCAATACATCCTTCGTCCAATTCTTTGAATTGAAACCGGTTAGGGTTTCAATGGTGACACTGATTTTGTTGACTGAAAAGGTGACTTCAAGATGATAATGTTTAAATCAGCACAAATGTAGGATAACAGCAATACTCAAAGCTATTGAATAGCATCTTTGCTGAAAATCCGATCACACATATTATGAAACACCTTTGGGCTTAATACATAACATATGCAATTAGATCTCCACATAAAAGCAGACAGAGTACAAACTATCAACTCTTATGACACTACTACCTTTGGGTGAATAAATCACTTGAGCAATAACTTTTCTCTATCTAATACCTTCAAAATGCTATGTAAGGCCAACACCTTTGAGCAGAATAATCAAACATAAAATCAGAGACATCCCCCAATATGCAAGCGAAATAATTCAAAATATTGACCTGAAGGGCCACTTTGGTGACTACATTCTCATCAACACTTAAAAAGTCCATAAACATAAGGGATACATCTTTATATTATCCTTACATTCTTTATGAGCATATAGTACGTGACAATGTAATATCAATAAATGCAAAAAACCAAATGCACAGTTTCATTGTCACACACTCGTTCTAAAGACATTTTTTGAATTCATTTGAGACTTTCGTAAAAGAAAAATCTCAGTAGAATGACTATCGCGCGTCACCGAACACTGAACTAACCACCCGAGACACTAGAACCTAATGTATCTCCCTTATGGTAAGTTTGTTACACAAAAATTTACTAAAAAATGGCTTCAGAATGTCTCAATTCCTTTTCTGATCGACTATCATGCTATCCCGAACACTGAACTTGATACCCGGGACACAAAACTTTGAAGTATCTCCCTCATGTGATGTCCGAAGCATGAAAATTCCATCGAAATCAGATTTATAATACCTTAATTCCTTTTCCTTGATTTAAACATTAATTTATTACTAATGTAATAAATCCAAAAAAAATGGAAAAACTTATGTTACAAATTTTCCGGACTCGGAAACTAACCCAAAACACCTCGGAGCACCCTTACAGGAAATTTGAAATTTTTTTATTTTTTAAAATTACTAAAGCGTCTGTACGGCTGACGTCAGCACCATGTTAGCGCCCATGGCACGGGGTGCCCCGCGTGCACTGCATGTGCCTGCACCGACGGGTGCCAGATGCGTCTGGCGCGTGTGTGTCACGTGCCCCCCACGCGCAAATGCACGCCTATTGCTCGCGCTGCCATGTGTCCTCCATCCAGCATGTCACATGTATGGACGGATGTGGCTCATGCGTGACACGGGCCCGTAGTCCCAAGCTCGTGGGAGCACAGGTCGCGCGTGCGCTACACGAGGGACATGTGTCTGTCGCTCGCTGGAGCGACGTGTCGGCGAACCATGGGCGCGTGAACGGCATATGCCAGCCGTACGCCGCTACCTACAGCTACTGTAGTTGTGTCGGACGCGTCCTTCGACACCGGAGGCAATTTCTAGAGTACCTGGAATGTAGTTTTTCTTTCTGTTTGGTTGAAAATCGACCTGTTTTTTATAACTAGCCTTATGTATACCACTTTTACGTAATTGTATACGTAAAAAGTTGAAAAACGAATCAAAAACTGAGGAAAATCATATGAGATGAAGAACTTAAAAACCTTTGTTTCCGGCAATCCGATTACGTAACCCATTTGATACCACATGTGATACGTAGTATAGACCTTATTATGTACCCAAGATCAACATGAAAGGATTAAAAATGAAGGTAATGCAGAATACCTGATTTCGGTTTCATCTCTGATTCCGATGCTGATTCCAAGCTCCAAACGATCATGAATCTCCCAGGACTTTCATAGAAAGTTTTTCCTGACATGAGGTTTAGGTCTTTCTACAGTTTTATCAATATGTAAGCTTTCTTAATGAATCAGAGATTCCTTATACTTATGATTGATATGAGCAACTACAGGAGACCTTAACTTTTATATAGCTTTCATATCAGGTTTTCTCATCACAAGGCCGATATGGGTCTGGTTCATACTAATTGAGATCCATTTTCTACCCAAACTTCGACCCATTAATCTAGATCGTTTATTAGACCACTTTATTATCTTTATCTGGATCAAATTATATAGCTTAACCAATAATTTATTGAAAAACCAAAATGCAATTAATAGTTATCTAACTTTATAAGAAAAAACAAAATTGTCCAACATTCTCATCTTTGATGTCTTCCCTCCCTGAAGTTAATTATCCGCCAACTTTTCATGATTTTTGAAGGTAATGAGCAGAAATTTTGATCCACTACAACACTCGGTGCTTCTAGATGTACATATTTCTACATAATGGTGATTTACAAATCGACTGAAGTCAAATCCTTAGAACCTCTATTTTGAAAATTGGATCAGACCGGCCGGTCCGACCGGTGACCGGTCGGCTACCGGATCCGGTTCACCCTTAAAAACCGGTTCTTAATTGAACCAGTGAGAACCGGTCAAAATTGGTCAATTGACCGGTCGGACCGGTCCGACCACTGGTTTAATAAAATTTTTATTTTTTTGGTATATTTTTGTATATTTTTAATATTTTTAATCAATGGACTTTGGCACAAGAACAAAAAATGCAGCAGCAGCTTTTGTCCTCCAGCGGCAATAGAGGCCCAGCAGCCAATCGTTTTATAGCTGCTGGGCGAAGACAAAGTGCAGCAGATAGCTTGGATGAATGACATATTTTCGTCGACGGGGCAAGATTTCAGAGTATGGGCACATCGGGGTTTGGCTTTATCATTGAGAGCCTTGAAGG
>JAOSBM010148131.1:0-13052 GCA_027568955.1 Erythroxylum tenue | reverse complement strand
GGTAAATTCTCAATCATTAAAGAACAATAAAGGCTCATTTATGAGGTAGTTAGAAAAATCATTAATGTCATTTAATTGAGAAACATTTATGACTTATTAACTCAAGTATAAAAATGTAACCCACCTTGATTTCCTTACTTGAAGCTTGTTCAAGGATGTGCCTCTTCTTGCTCCTCTTGCCTCCCTTGGTCTTCTTGAACAAAACACAAAAATCCCTAATTAATAGGATTCAAATTGGAAGACCTAAAGAACCCAAAGCATGAAATTGATCCTAAACTATCTAAACCCATCCATTTCTTAAGCTCCATGAACCAAAAACACTTCACAATATCAAAACATTAATAAACCCTTACCTCAAATCTTCACCCAATCAAAGGGTTAATTGGCTCAAATGAGAGCTTGCACCTTCTTCTAGCTTTTTCCTTCTTGAATTTACTTCAAAAACCCCCTTGAATGCTTAGAAAATCAAAAACCCAAACTTTTCTTCTTTTTCTCTCTTCTTTCTCTCTTCCACGACACCTTCTCTCTCCTTCTCCCTCCAATTTTCGTTTCTTCTTCTTTTTCTATGTAAGCCTCTCTTATTTCCTTCCTTTTATACCCTCATTAAAGATAAAAGGTCCAAAATGCCCTTACTTACAAGCCTTAGTTCTTACATCCTTAAGTGATCTTCCTAAATTACCCCTCATGCATAAGTTACCACCATAACATTTTAATTCCTTAACTTATGCCACCTAATATCATTAATACTAACATGCTAATTAAACCCAACACATAAAAATCTAGTAAGACCTTAAAAATCATCTAATCATGCTTAATTAAATAAAAAAATTTAGGGGCCAACAATAACTTTCAGCTCAGATGTCTAAAATTTTCATACTATATACCGTTGGAAAGATAAAAGAAAGATCTACAACTTTCTAGAAGATAACCTTGCCTAAATCTATTTATATCAACCCCAAATTTGCCCCTAAAGTCCGAAGACAAATTTTCCATTCATACACCAACGTACTGCACCCAATTCTTAAATTCATGACAACTTTTGAGATTCTTAGAGACAGAATTGAAATTCAATATCTTCATACGAAATGTATTCATATGTCTCTAATTTAATCCAAGTCAAGAATCATCTTGTTTGGACTCCTAGAGAAAACGTGGTGGCTAAAAGACTAAAGCATACTCAGTACATATTTTCCAGATCATCTACCAATTTCTTTCGAAATCTTTCCTTATCACAACTCATACCAAGATCACCTTTTTCTACTCTATACACTCTTCATTCTTAACTTCATTTCAGATCAATATCATCCGAAAAGAAAAATATAGTCCATGATTAATCATGAGCACTAATAACAAAACATACACATATGTACATATTCTTCATCAACTTAGTATACATATTCATCTTCATTTTTGCTTTCATTCCAATTCTAACTTTCACCTTGATTGTTTCCATTTCGAAATCTCTCATCCACTATAAGCACCAAAGCAAAATATGAACCTCTCTACATTTTTCATTTGTTGCTTTACTCTTGTGTATAATTTCTTAGTTTAAGAACTATCATTCATTGGTTCTTTACTCATGACTAATCACCAAAATTTCCCATTCAATAGTTCTAATCTTTCACGAAAAGGTCGGGGTCCAACATCAGTTATGGGGGACCCTCTTTTCTTTAGCAAATTTCACTATGTATTTCCCTCTCTAATGGATATGATTGTCCTCCGGCCTAGGAAAATACTACAATTTTGTGTAGATAAGTAGAAAACTGCTTTATTTGGGTATTTCCTAAAGAAATGTCTATCATTCCCCTAAATCCATCATTGGGCTAGCACTAATTGAAAAAGGTTTGAACTAGAAAATGTCCTAGTTATTGAAGAGGAGCTATTTGTTTTCAATTTTTCCTTTGATGAAAAAGCTAGATAAATCCTTAAAATGTGCCCTTGGTATGTTCAAGGGAGACCAACGTTGACGCAAAAAAGGTGACATATTGTTGGACCCCGATCTTTTAGTGGAATTTAGAAATATAAAATGAAATTGAATGAGTGTTTTTGTATATGAATTGTGTTATAGATGTTAGTGTGCCCTAAGGAAATTGATGAGAAAAGAAATTGATTAGTTTTGATGGTTTTGATATTGAGTAGATTTGTATGGGTTATGAGAGTAAAGTGAATGAGTTAATTGATATGGAAGTTGAAAAATCAAGAAATAAAGAGAAAAAGTGTGAAAAGTTGTAGAATTAAGAAAGTTTGACTTTTGGTCATAGAGAGTTGACTTTTTGATTTAGGCAAAATTTGAGAAAAGGATCTTCATGAAACTTGTAGCTTTTGTCGAGAGCTTTCTGTCGTCATAAAGTTTGATATTTTTCGATATCGGGAGTGAGAGTTATGATCAGTCAAAGTTAAGTATTATTTTGTTTTGTTTTGTAAAAATATTTCTAAGTGTACATTTAGGTATACTCAGCTTTGAGGCCACTCGTCGTACGGATGTGGTCTGAATTGGAGTAAGTGGTCTACAGGAAAGTTGTAGCTAGTATGTCAATCTTTCCAACGCAATAAGCTTGCAAAAGTTCACGTTTCGGATGTCGGAGTGTGATTTTCAGTTTGATCGAACTGCTCGATTTGCTTCCGATTCGATTCTATCGATTTCGCTTTTGTTTTGGCCCACTGTTGGGTCCGACTTTTGCTTTCGAGTTTAGGATCCGTTCCTTCGATTTCCTCATCCGTTCTTTTGTTATTCGTTTTCGTTCTCATTTTCAGTTCTTCAAGTTGGGGTCCGATTTCCGAGATCGGGTCCTAACAGAGCTGGTTATCCTGGACAGGGAGTCGACGGCGACATTTTCTTTCCCACTCCGATACTGGACCTCAAAGTCATATCCCAGAAGTTTTGGAAGCCACGATTGTTGGAATGGGGTTGACAAACGTTGCTCAAGGAAGAACTTCAGGCTGCGATGATCTGTTTTAACTATAAATTGCTTATAACTTAAATAATGATGCCAGTACCTGACGACTTTGATGATTGCCAAGAATTCTTTCTCGTATGTTGATAGTCCATGATGACGAGGGGCTAGAGACTTACCTAGGAAGGCGATTGGGTGCCCTTCCTGTTGCAATACCGCGCCAATCCCGTACCCACTGGCGTCTGCTTCTACTACAAAGGGTTTCGAGAAGTCCGGTAAAGACAAAATAGGGGCTGAGGTAACGACAATTTTTAGTAATTCAAAAGCGGACCTCTCCTCCTGTCGCCATTCCCAATCGGTCAACCTTTCCTTCTTAAGCATCTCCGTCAGTGGTCTGGCTATTAAACCATACCCCTTGATGAAACGACAATAGTAACCTGTAGTTCCCAGAAATCCCCGGAGCTCAGTAACTCCTTTTGGTTTCGGCCATTCCAGTATCGTCTTCACCTTCCTAGGATCTGTTTCAACTTCGTTCTCCAAAATAGTATACCCCAAGTAATCGATTTGACACGTCCCGAAAATGCATTTATTACCCTTCAAGAACAGCTGATGCTCCTTCAACATTTGCATGGCCGCTGATAGATGCTTCACGTGCGATTGCAAGGATGAGCTATAAATTAATATGTCGTCGAAGAAAAATAATATGAATTGATGCAGGTAAGGCCGAAAAACGTCATTCATTAGCCTTTGGAACGTCGAGGGGGCATATGAATTCATAGTGGCCCTCATGCGTTCGAAATGCTATCTTCAAGATATCATCTGGGTGCATGCGGATCTGATGGAAACCGGAGCGCAGATCTAACTTAGTGAACCAGCTTGCACCGTGTAATTCGTCTAGCAGCTCTTCAATTAATGGAATCGGAAATTTATCTTTGACAGTGTTCTTGTTGAGTTCTCGATAATCCACACACATTCGCCAGGTATTGTCCTTCTTCTTCACTAACACCACCGGCGATGCATAGGGTCCGAAGCTGTATCTGATAAAACCCTGTTTCATGAGATCACCCACTGTTTTTTCAATTACATCCTTCTGCGCTTTGGAATACCGGTAAGGATGAACATTAATTGTCTCCACTCCCTCCTTTAACACAATTTGATGATTATGTTGACGGACTGGGGATAATTGCGTTGGTTCTTTGAATAATTCTGCATATTCTGCCAGGACGACATTTATCTCATCATTTGCGCTCCACTAGTCATCATTCAGGCTCATCTATTGAAGTTGGAGCTCAAGTGGCGTAGTTAGTCTTAGCATGAACAATTGTCCCTCCGAAGGCTTGCTCAAAAGTTTCGCGAATTTTTTGCTTGAAAGGATCCGCGATTTCCCTTCTGGATTCCCGTAAATCGCCGTTATTTTACCCTCCCTCCGAAAAGTCATGGTTCTTTCCCTGAAGTTACAGAGAACGTCATTCAAGCCTACTAGCCACTGTACCCCTAAGACCACATCACACCCTCCCAAAGACAGAACCTAGGCATCCGTGGTGAACTGAGCTCCCTGCATGGACCATGTAAAATTTTGGCAGCGTTGGTGAAACTTCAGCTGTAGCCCGCCACCTACTGTTATAAAAATAGGTTCTATGCTTTCTACGTCACACCCCCCGTTTTTAATCACCGAGGAATCCACGAAGTCGTGCGTGCTGCCATTGTCTATCAAGATGTGGATCTGCCGCCTTTGGTGTTTACCTATCACCCTCATCTGTTTGTATTCGGTATTCCCTGAACAGCCCAACATTGCTTGCATTGAAACCAAGGGTTCGTCGATTGGCTCAGAGAGTTCAACTCCATCTTCCTCTTCGAGTTCGGTGGGAGTCCTAGGGTATTCATCGTCTTCTGCCACCACGAAGAATTGTAACTGTCGTTTCTTGCATGTGTGACCTAGTGTATACTTTTTGTCACACCAGAAATAGAGTCCCTTGGCTCTCTTTTCATCAAAATCTTTACTGCTGATGGATCTGTACGGTCTAGGTGGTCTCACCTGCGGGAAGGACCTAGGCGGGGCATTTGGGGTTGGCAATAATCCCTCTGAACCTAGGATTCCTTGGCCTGACAGAAATGGAGGGACTCCTAGTATGGATGTTAGTGTGTCCACTGTTACTCATTTGTCTCGGAGTGTTGTGTCGATTAACAATAGTATGACCTGTTGACGCCAGTATGGCTTCTTGCTTCCTCGGTAATGTATATGCCTGGTGTAGGGAGTTTGGTTCATGCAGCTTGACGGTAACACCTATTTCGGGTCGAAGTCCCTTGATGAAGAACCCCACCAGGTAATCCTCCGTTAAAGCCAACCTGTGAGAGTAGTGATCGAATAATGCACAGTATTCAAGGATCGTTATCTCTTGCCTTAGGTCCTTAAATTCCCCCACTGGGTCGTCGAATATCTCAGCGTTGAAACGCTACTTCAGAGCTTGGGTGAACTCCTCCCAACTCATTATGTCCCCTTTGTTGCAGTTTCGGACGTACAGTCTATACCATTCTTGCGCCTTTTCGTCCATGTGAAGAATTGCAACGCTGACTTTTGTTCCTTCAGGTATTTGATCCAGAGAAAAGAATTGTTCACAGCGATAGAGCCAAAGCTTGACGTTATCGCTATCAAACAGTGGAAACTCTATCCGGTTCATTCTTGCGAGTACTACTCTTTCTTCTTCTGTCACCCTTTCTGAGCTACTCTGCGAAGTCGGATCAGCTGTTGTGGCATCATTACCCATTTTCTGCAATGCGATCATCATCATATTCCTCAGTTCTGACATTTCCTTCTCAACTTTTTATGTCCTACAGTTCATTTCTGAGAACATTCGTTCCATCATTCCCTTCATATTGTCCTCCAATTTACGTAACTCTGCATTCCTAGTACCTTCGGCCATAATCGTCACCCAGAACTGCGTGCTTTGATACCAATTGTTATGAGAATTAATTGAGCAGATGGATTTAACGCTAGAATCGGTAAATCGAATTAAGAGAGTGAGAAAAAAGGAGGAAGCACACACAGAAACACGTGAGAGAGAGAAAGAAGGATTTCCAAAATCATTCAGTTCAAACATATTTTCGAAATCGTTACAACCCAACCTATATACAGCTGGAGTAAGATCTCGTGGTTTCAACCATACAATAACAATGGTAGACATTATTTAAACGCTGCACTTCATGATAATTCTAACGGCTAGTTGAGTCGACCGTCATCTTCTCTGTCGTCTTCATTCGCATCTGTAACAGTTAGGTCCAAGATATTGTGGACCTTTTACAATCACCAAAAAACTCAATAGTGTGGTCTATCGTTTGGCTCTACCAGCAGCTTCTAGGATCCACCCAGTTTTCCATATTTCATAGCTGAAGAAGGCTGCAGGAAATCATCAAGTTGAAGTGGACCTACCTTTAGGCCTTGCAGTTGATGAAGTGTCGTTCATTCCTACTAGCATTATGTCCGTTAAAGCTTCGACAGTTGCGGAGATTCCTTGCCACCAGCTATTGGTTCAATGGAAAGACAAACATGAGGATGAGGCTACTTGGATGTCTTGCTCAGATTTCTGTGGTCAATTCCCTGAATCAAACCTTGTGGACAAGGCTTGTCAACTGGGGGGAGGCAATGATAGCGAGCGTAGGCATTATGGAAGAAATAAACCTTTATTGGTTTATTCTAGAAAGAGGAAAGAGAATTAGTGGACAGAAACGGTTACAACTACAATGAGAGGCTAATTTCTATAGATAGTATAGAGGGGAATGAGGGGTGGTATCATTTTTTACTTACTCATTGTTTTAAAGAGAATTCTCAGCATATGCTTGGGCAGCGCCTTAAAACTCTATAGTTTCAATTGAGGTATGATATTCTTTATACTAAGTGACGTTATTCTCATTTTAAGGTTGTATAACATATTTGTTATGAGTGATGGTGTTTCTTGAACATATATATGAAAGTTTGGTATAGTCTGAACGGAGGCATTCAATTCTTCATACTGAGTGATGGTATTCCCACTTTAAAGTGAATGTGTGACTTATCAGTTATTAGAGGTGAGATCTTTTGAACAAAGATGTGGTATTAGATGTATGAAGGTTTGTTATAGTTTAACTAAGGCGTGATATTCTTTGTACTAAGAGATAATATTCTCATTTTAAGTTGAAAGTGTGACTTGTCTATTATAGGTTGTGGTATTTTTTGTACATAAGTGTGATGTTAAATAAATGAAGGTCTTGTGTAGTTTTAACTAAGCATGGTGTTCTTTATACTGAGTGATGGTATTCCCATTTTAAACTGAACGTTGACTTATCTCAAGTGGGTAGTGGTTTCTTTTAATATAAGCATAAAATTAGATGTGTGAAGATGTAGTATAGTTTTTATTGAGGCATAATATTCTTCCTCATAGGTAATGGTATTCTCATAATTAATATGGTCAAGGTGTGACTTATTTATTATGGGTGGTGCTAATTTTTGTACATTATTGTGGTATTAGACATATGGAGATCATTATAGTTTTGATTCACCTATGATATTCTTTCTACTTGGTGATGGTGTTCTTAGTTAAAGTTGAACATTTCACTTATCTATAATGGGTGGAAATAATGGTATTTTTATTGTAAATAATCATAGTATTGGATGTATGAAGGTCTAATATAGTTTTTATTGAGTCATGATATTCTTCTTACTCGATGATGCTCTTATTTATTTTAAGGTGAAAGTGTAGCTTATCTATTATGGATGATGGGTGGTGGTATTTTTTACATATAGACTTGGTATTGGATGTATACAGTCTTAGTATAGTGATTCTTTGTACTCGGTAATGGTATTCTCATTTTAAATTGAAGATGCAACTTATTTGTTGTAAGCAGTAATATTTTTTCACATATACGTGGTGTTGGATATATGAAATCCTCATATATTCTTTAATTATGATAATAAATGTATGAAGATCTATATAGTTTTAATTGAATTATGATATTCTTTATACTCAATAATGGTATTCTCATTTTAAGGTGAAAGTATGACTTATCTATCATTGGTGGTGGTATTTTTTATACATAAATGTGATATTTGATATATGAAAATTTGATATTGTTTCATTTTATCTTAATATTAAAATGATGGTATCTCATTTTACGGTGCACATGTGAGTTATTTGTAATAGGTGGCAGTATTTTTACCTCGTAATGGTATTAGAAGTATAAAAGTCTAGTATAATTTTAATTTAGCCATGGTATTCTTCGTAATTAGTGATGGTATTCTCAATTTAAGGTAAGGCATAGAAGTGAAACCACTCGATTCTCTTAAACCTCTTGTTGTTCTCATTATATTTCTCTTTTGGAGATTTCATTTATTTGAGCATCACTCTAAAGAGGAAATGCAGCCAAGCGAGTTCTTTTTGTCACCATTTCTCTGTAGTTTGTTTGTTTCTCTTGTTTTCCAGGAAAACAAAGCTTGTGCTTTTAGTTCTTGAATTTATGAGGTCTTATTAGGAGATGTTAAATAATTATTTTGTTTGGGACAATTTTTTGTTTTGTGATTTGTTTTCTCCATGACATTTGATTCATCGATCTCTAATGCCAATTTTTGTTTTATGAAATTTAGGGGGTGCTTGGTTCATGAGTTTGAGAATCAATCAATAGGTGTGGAATTAATATAGGTGGTTGCTTTTATATTATAATTATAAGAGATATCTGACTTTTGGGAATCGTCCATACCCCTAATATATTAGAGGAATGAGTTTCATTCCTGGTTTGCAGCAAGTGTACCAACGTGACACTCCTTGTCACGCCTGTGGCATACTTCTTTTCTTTTTTAAAAAATATGATATAATTAATTATAATATAATATAATATAATATAATATAAATTAATTAACATACACTTAATTACAATATAATTAATTAAAATATATTAAAATTTAATGTGAAACAAAAATTGAAAAAATTTTATTTCTCAATATTTTTAACAAACTAACCTCTATTAATGGTAATAGTAATTATTCCTTCTTCTTAACTAACAATCATAATTATAATGATAATATCTATTCGCATTCCTCATTATATTCATTTCCATTCTTATTATTATTTCCCTATGTGAACCAACCGCCCCTTAGAGTTTTACAATACTTGTTCTTTTAACTTTTCTTCTCTATGCGTAAGCCTCCTATAATCAAAACTCATAGGGGTATTACTCATTCAGTTTTGACATTAATTTCATTCTAGATTTTGCTTTGCACTGTTTCTACTCATTATTTTTGTCTTTTGCATATGGTGTGTAATTGGTGGTTTTACGAATTTACGTTGTATGAAAATTGAGCTACTTGTTCTTTTTAAAATTGGGGTAAGTCAACCACGAGATCTCTACTTTTTCGGATGCCTTTAATTTGTGCAGTCTCTCCTCAATATTTGCTTTCAACATATGAGACCTAAAGGCAAGCTGATTGAACAGACATGACAAGTAGCCATTCTTGCTTTTTTTATGCAGAAGAAAGCTAGAACCTTGCTAGTCAATGTGGGTGTACAAGTTATCCATGTGACTGTTTTGACTCACCTTATTGTCCTTTCCTTTTATATACAATATTATAATAGACATCAAGGCCTCATCTTTCTACATGTGCTTTTGGTATCATTTTGTAAGTTTAGCCAACCCTCTTGCTGATGTCTTATCATTGTTGCATTATGAGAGGCCTAATGACATTAGCTCACAAATCATCTTGCCACAATGCATTGCATTGGGAATAAAGATGTTTTTTGAAGCATATTGTTCATTTGCCCCATACTTTTGGCACCAAAAAAGAAAAGGAATAATTGAAGTTTGTTGTTACCTGTAAGCAAAAGGTTTCCTGCTAGTTGGCATCGTTTTACAAGTTGACTTTAACCTTGTGGTCTGAATGTTATAGGATAAACGATCGTAGTTGTACTTGTGTGGATTGACTTCTATCAGTTGACTTTGAGGTTTGTGAACAAGGAATTTCTTGATATTCCAGATGGTTCAGAGTAAGAGGAATCTTCATTACATACAATCATTGTTTCTCCTAAAATCGTCATGGTCAAGTTCAATGACCATCAACTTGAAACAAATACAATAATCGGCTATAAGTCACCAAAAAAATTGTTTTTCTGAATAAAACTAGAAATAAACCAACCAAGGTTTTCAAATGCTTCACTCAAAATGTTGTATAAATTTTTAAACATATAATACCAAAAAAGATCACAAGGAAAATAAATGAAATTCTACGTAAAAATTTCATTTAGGTTGCATGAAATTCCTGAGTCAATCAGTAGTGTGTGTCCTAGCCAATTTAAATGCACATGTAGAAATGATCAATAATAATTTCCTTTACAGCATATGTTGAAGTTAATTATAAAGCTACTCCTTTATGACTAGAACATCACAAGTTTGAGTTATAAAAACAGTTTCATTGTAAAATTTTAAAGAGAAGGTTGCGTACAATTGCTGACCCTCTCCTGACTCTCACAGGGTGAGGAGCTCAAATTCTCATATTCTTTAAGGATTTCGTCTTGATAAATATGAAGTTTTGAGCACTGCATATAAGTTTATTACTGATTAAATCTGAATTTGAATTTATTTTTGTAGCAAAATAATATAATGTGTCCACATTGGCACAAGAAAACCAAAGTGGACAAGTAAGCTTGGTCTTACAAGAAAGACAAAGCTAACAAGTAAGTGGTTACTTGTGGGAATGTCTAACCCTTTTCTTATTTCTCTGCATAAGTTGCAAAAGAGAGAATGCATGCAAAAGCTTCTCCCTCTCACACTTAAGGCTGTCCCAAAAAACATTGAATTCTCCCTCATATTCTTATCTCTTTGAGCCACCATTCACAAGGCTTGGGATTTGGGGTGTAAATTAGAGTGAGTAACTCTGGTAGCTACTCACAACATCAAGAAAGGGCAAATTCAAACTACTTGGAGCCATTATAGCACAGGAGAAAGGGACTTGTAAAGCAAGCACAAAAGAAAGGGACTTGTCAAGTTTGAGAGATAAGGTTTCACCAGCCCTTCCAACATTGGTTTCAGAGTGAGTATAACTTGCTTTTGTCCTTGAAATTGTGCCAAATGAGAATAATATGCCTTATAAGCTGAAATTTGTTCATGCGTGTGTAACATGGCCATCAATGGAAAATTTTTGTGTGCTTTGTTTTAGCTTGAAATTTTGGAATGGATATGTTCCTTATAATGTCATAAACTTGTGCCTAAATTTAGGTGAAAAATGGATTTGAATTGAGTGAGATATTGCATGATGAATTTTCGGTTCATGCATTTGTTTCCCAAAAGTCTAGGCCCATTTTCCAACCTATAATAGCACTGTTCCACAAGAAATATGTATATGGATATGTTCCTTGTCACATTAACTTTCCAACCATATATTATATGCTCGAATCAGAGTTAAAATGAGTGAGAAACAATAGCCCGGAGTGGGCATCGTGGCCATGAAATTATGAAATTTTGGAAAATCTGGGCTTAATATGAATGTGTTCATCCGCGACATGTGTTTCCCGAAATTTTAGGCCCATTTTATGAACTATTACAATACTGTTTTGCATGAGATATGTACATGGATATGTTCCTTGTCACATTATCTTTCTAACGGTATATTATATGTTCGAATCAAAGTTAAAATGAGTGGGAAACAATAGCTCGAAGTAGGGATCGTGGCCATGAAAGACTAGAATTTCTAGAAAATTTGGGTTTTCCGTAGCTACACAGCCGCGTCTCACACGAGCCTTGGGGGCACGTGTGTAACATCCCGTTCCCACGTTAAGGGTGAGGACCCAAAATTTTAGTACATGGGAGCTCAAAGAGAGATGAAGGAAATGCATTTTCTTGCTCATGCATCACGTTAGCATATATGCACATAAATATTGAACGTTTGCACATAAAAAATGGTACATGCTTTCATTGACAACTTTCGGGTATAATTGATGCTAAATGTGATTTTATTGAAAATGAGAAGCAGAGGGAGTAGAAAGAGTGATCTTGGTATGAGTTGTGATAAGGAAAGATTTAGAAACAAGATTGGTAGTGATCTGGAAAATGTTCACTGAGAGTGATTTGGTCTATTTGCCATAAATTTTTCTCTAGTAATTCAAACGAGATTATTCTTGATTTGGATTAAACTAGAAACGTATGGCTACATTTCGTATGAAGATATTAAATTTCAATTCTATCTTTAAGAGTCTAAAAAATGTCATGAAGTTAAGAATTGGGTGCAGTACATTGGTGTATGAGTGGGAAATTCGTCTTCAGAGTTTAGGGTCAAATTTGGGATTGATAAAAATAGATTTTAGCAAAGGTGCCTTCTGAAAAGTTGTAGATCTTTCTTTTATCTTTCCAACGGTATATAGTATGAAAATTTTGGACATCAGAGTCAAAAGTTATGATCTTTTAAAATGGAGATGTTCTGGAGAAAAAGTATCCATCCACTTCGTCTTAGTATTGTTCATCTAAGACAAAGACGAAGTTACTGTTCATCTACTTCGTCTTAGTATTGTTCATCTAAGACGAAGTTACTGTTCATCTTCTATCTTCTGTTCCATTTTTGATCCTTCAGATGATAGAACTTATCTTTGAGGTCTTCATGAGAGTTGTAGCTCTTGAACTCTTCTTTCCAACCATCCAAAAAATACATTAATCCGATATCTATAGGGAAAGTTATGGTAATTTTCCCAACCTTGTATTGTCTGATGACATTATCTTCGTCTTAAAATGATGTCATATCGTCTGTTCCTATTTTTGACCCCTCAGATGATAGAATTAGCCTTTGAGGTCTTCATGAAAGTTGTAGATCTCGAAGTTCTCTTTCTAATGGTCTAAAAATGAAATCAATCTGACATTGTTTGTGAAAGTTATAGAAATCACGCCAAAATAGGTTCATTTTGATTGAGGTCATAAACATGTTTGCTTATTTTGACTATAACTTCTTGTCTAGACATCCAAATGATCTGATTCTTAAACCATTGGATTCGTAAGACATTGATATACATCTCCACTAAGAATCACAGCCCTCTGAAATGAATAGAGAAAGATTGAGTGAAAAGAGTGGGACGGATACAGTGAGTGTGTTCTTCAATAATATGAACTGATGTTATCTCACTGAACATACTTCAGTATTTTGATGTTTTCTGG
>JAOSBM010148103.1:0-13059 GCA_027568955.1 Erythroxylum tenue | reverse complement strand
TTCATTGTTCATCCTTTGTTTTGTGGACTTCCAACCCCATTCTATTACAATCTTAAAGTGTTATTTGTTGCTATCATGGAGTCCACTCAAGAATCCGCTGTTAAAGTGATGAACCAAGAGTTTGTGAAGTTAGATCACCTTGATGGAATTGACACCAACTTCAATCGTTGGAAGGACAAGATGATATTCTTCCTTACCGCTTTGAAAATTACATATGTACTTGATACCACTCTTCCTGCAATTCCTCTTCCAAAGGAGGGTGAAGTTGACACAAGGAAGGATGAACGAAACAACGTCAAGAAGATGAATTGTTTTGCAGGGGTCACATTCTCAACACGCTCTCAGATAACCTTTATGATCTCTTTACAACTGTGAAAAGTCCAAAGGAGATTTGGGCGTCGCTTGAATGTGAATATACAACTCAAAAACAAGGCACAAATAAGTTTCTTATTAAAAGATATTTTAAGTTTAAATTTATTGATGGTTCCTCTCTTATGGATAAAATCCACAATTTACAAGTGATTGTTTCTAAAGACTTGGGTGTTGAAATTTCAGAATCATTACAAGTAGGGGCAATTATTGCTAAGTTGCCTTCTTCTTAGAATGATTATCAAAAGAAGTTGTTGCGCACTTCTAAAATTTTAACTATTGGTAGTGTTTTGAAGCATCTTCGAATTGAAGAAGGTGAAAAAATTCTTCAAAGAAAAGAAGTGGAGGGAGATCCAAAGGTGAATTTTGTAGATGAGAAGAATTCCAACAATTCTAAAAGGAAGTAACCTGAAAATGCTAATGCTAAAGACAAGAAAAAGAATCGGGTTTGTCACAATTGTGGAAAGAAAGGGCATTCAAGGCCAAATGTAGATCCAACAAGAAGCAAAAAGGAAACAATGTTCATAGTGCTAACCTTGTTTATGAATGTGCAGAAATTGTGGAAACCTTGACTCTTGGTACTGTGACGGAACTTCACATGGCAACATCAATTCCTTCTAAAGATTGGTAGTATGATTCCGGTGTAGCAATTCATATGTGCAATAACAAGGACCAATTCAAGAATTATGAAGTTCTTGAAGGACATAAAGTGGCCATGGCCAATGGTATGAAAGCCAAGGTGCATGGAAAGGGAGATGTGCATTTGCTATTCACTTCTGGAAAGTAATGAAAAGAAAAAGATGAAACGAAAATGAAGAGATTTAGATTTGAATGGTGTGTTGTACTGTTGTCTTTAAATATCATTTCATTGATGAAAAAAAAAGAAAAAAAATATAATATAGCAGTGGAAAACAAGTTATGGAGTAATCTATTCCTATAGAATGACGTTTTTGACTCCTCTGTGATTCAATTTGTGTCTCCACAAGTGGTTAGGTGCTTTGCTAATGTTTATGATTCTTGCCCTTTTCCATTTATCAATCCTTACCTTTACCTATAGCCCAATAGAACCTTGAATAAAGTCCTTTTAATTTGTGCATTTGTGTATTTCAAGTGGTGAAAAGTTGGTGAAAAAGTAAGCATATGGTAGAATATTTGCATTAGAAGAATTTGAGTGAAATACTGACCAACAAACACTTGAGTGAATTGAGTGAAATCCAATCTGTGAGAGTTTGCTATAATTATGTGCTAATTTTTGAAATATGTTTGCTAAATTGACTTTGAAAAACAGAAGGGGGTAGTAGTTTCGCAAACTTTCCGATTCGTTTCTAACAAACAAAAAAATCAGAAAAAATTAACATAACCAAAAATAAATCAACGCCGAAAATTTGGTAACGTAGTTCAGCACATCTTGCCTACGTCTGCGGGGCCCTCACCTAGCTTAATCACTTTCACCAAAGTACAATAAATTTACCCATGGCTTTACTGAGTCGACACCACTCAATCCTTGACACTATCTCTTAACCTCACTTCCTGTGAAAGAATTTCACACTCAATAACACTACCGACTCCTATTAACCTCATCAGAGGATTTTTCTAGATAGTATTTGATAATAAAGATACAAAATAAACGACTTAAGTGATCAATGAACTAAGAACAAAACAATAATACACTTAAGATAAAAGAGAAGAACAACTTTCTGAAAGGCTCAGCTCCACAAAAATAAATCTGAAGTCGTTGCAACAACAATGGGCTGATTCACATAAATAGCAACACGAAGCCACAGCTGCATCAATAACACATTCACCAACCAAAGTATACGCAACCCATAAAGAAATTAATTAATAATCATTGAGCCAATGAAGAATGATGCAGCCAAGAAATCACGCATAATGTCCAGCTTCAACAACTCCAAATAAACCATACGGGATACTCCACACACCATGTATATTTCACGCACAATCCCAGAAGACCAAGTCTGGAAAATAGAAGCTAACCCATGGTGTTTTTTCACTCAAAATACGTGCACAACCCTAGATAAACAAAACTGGAAAATTCAACAAACTAACTAACGGTATACTACAATCCCCGAAGTCATGCATGCCTAGCTCTAATATTTTTCAATCATAATTAACACTCTTCACACTTGTTATTTCACATACTCATGAGATTTGTTTCAGTTATGGATAGAGACGTAGATCAACTTCAACAAAGATAGAGACGTGCTCAATTAACACCCACTGAATAAGACCAACTCCTGGAATTTTTAAGTTCACCAATGGTATATCATGCACACACATGGAGCACAATACACACCCACTTTGTCTTATATCCCCAAAGTCAATAAAACCACAATTCACCGTCGTAATTCCATGCCTACATAAGATTTGCTTCAACTCTAAATAGAGATGTGCACATGCACTCAATCAAGAAGAATCCCTCTTCAACCACGCAACAACCACGTCCAAGTTTAAACACGCAACAACCTCATCCCTTTATTTTCTTCTATCCATAAAATCCAGTAGTAACACCATTCAAATACCAATAGGATAATAGACTTCAATATTATGTAGGATTCTATCACAACTACAATTAATATCTTATATGTCCAATTAATAAATGAGATGCGAAAACAAAATAAAAAAAAATATATATAATATATCTTAAAAGATTTTGTTTATATTACTTGAATGATTAATTTTCGAGCATTCATTAGTTAAAAAAAATTGCTTGACTCTTGAAGTATGCACTATCTACTGTTGTGAGATTTGGAATAAAGGAAGTTGATTAGTTAGCCAGTTGATTGTAAATATAGTTTGTCGAGGATGAGCAAAAGATTGGTGTGGGGGAATTTGATAAGTTGTTATTTTTGTGCTAACTTTGGATATAAATCTATTTAATGTGTTGACTTTTTTCAAAAAGTTAATGAACTTGTTTCTTAATTATTCTCAGATGGTTTTCAACGGATGGGAGAAGAATTTGAATCAAAAAGATGCAAGGAAAACAAAAACAATTCAAATTCCCAGCTTGCAGAAAAGTTTTTGACTAAGCGTGGACACGTGCAAAGGAAAAATGTATCTGCAGAATCTTATTTGAATACAAATTCAATACGCTTAGGATATTTATTATTTAGGGAATCAAGGTGACATCTTTAAGGTGGGGATCTGCTACGTGATTATAGTGTATCTGATAAACATAACAATAAGAGGGAAGAGAGGACACATCGAGTTACATCTTCCTTACGTTTTCTACTGGGTTTTTTTCCCTGGTTTTTGGCTAGGATTTTCATATTTTTCTACAAAAGACCAGATATGGAGACAATGTATTTTACTATTCTTCTGTTGGGGTTTTACCTCTGTTATGAGTAGCTAAATTCTTCTTCTTAGTTAAAGGGAACCACTTTATCATCTATTATATGTGAGATTTTTTAATAAAGTTTATTTCATTGATGAATATTATATGTCTTCCGAATTGCTTTTCATGATTGAATTGATTGATCTCTAGGGTGCGCAACTGGGAAATGATTTATTTAATTTACAGCTAGATTAGTAGGATTTGACATTCAGTTTTACTAATCCAAAGTGGCAATTAGGGTTATTATCTTTATGTTAGAGATTAGAAATTCTAAGAAGATACTTATCTTGACTAAATACATGTTATACGTGTGTTGTCTTGCTTATTGGTTTTCTTAGTTCTTAAAGCTATTAGTTAATCAAACTTAAGATCGTATCTAAGCTGTTGACTAATAAGAGTGTTTACAATACATATTTATATTCATTTAATCTTCAGAGGAAACATCACCCAATGAGTGTTTGTTAATGGACTTAATTTTTTATCGATGATTCATATTAGTTTGATAATGTAGGTGACCCGAAATCAAGGTTTATTATTAATTTTATAGATCTGAATATTTATGTTTATTTCAAATTTTTGGCATTTCTATTTCTTTAAATCTCGTTAATCCAACCACCTAATTTGTTTTAGTTTTTAACTCGTATAATATTTACCAATAGATTCCTTGTGGGAACGATCCCTGCTTTCCACTACTACATTAATTTTGTGTTGCAGGAAGTTAGTTTCTTTTTATATTTGGTTGCATGCAACAACATTACCAAAGTAAAAGATTAAAATTATGAGAAGTGATAGAGGAGGAGAATACTTCTCTAATAAGTTCTCAAAATTTTGTGAACAAAATGGTATTATACACCAAACTAGTGCACCATATACTCCCCAACAAAATGGTTTGGCTGAAAGGAAAAATAGAACTCTGTAAGACATAGTTAATTCTATGCTCTTGAGTTCGAGTTTGCCAAAAAAACTTGTGGGGTGAGGCTTTATTAGCTGCATGCCATTTACATAATCAAATTCTAATGTGATTTTAGAATCAAGGGATGTTGAGTTCTTTGAGGACTTGTTTCTTAAAGACTCAATGGTAAATAAGGATCCATCAAATGGACCTACCCCTTCTCCAAGTGTTGAACTCTTAAGTGCTTTAAAAAGGCCAAGTGTAGACCATCCAAGTGAACTTAGGAGGAGTCAACATCAAAGGAAGAAAAAATATCTGCCTTCAGATTTTATTTCTTAACAAGCTATTGTTTTCTTAGTTGAAGTCAATAGGGATACTCTACTAAATAAAACTCCAGTTTTATTAAGTGTAGAGGAAGATCCTAAAACCTTTAGTGAAGCAATGAAATCAAGGGATATGACATTTTGGAAAGAAGCGGTAAATGATGAAATTGACTCAATATTGTCTAACAATACTTGGGTTCTAGTTGAAGTGTATATGGAACAACTAGAAGGCTTTGTGCTACCGGGAAATGAAAAGAAAGTATGTAAGCTAGTCAAGTCATTATATGGCTTGAAACGGACACCTAAACAACGGCATGAGAAATTTGAATCTATTTTACTGTCATATGGATTTAGATATAATAATGTTGATAAGTGCATTTATTATAAATTTAATGAAGAGTATGGAGTGATCGTTTGTCTCCATGTAGATGGCACGATCATTGTTAGTCCTATATATAAAAGTGTGATTGAAACTAAGAAGTGTCTTTATTCTAAATTCATGATGAAGGATCTCGGTAAAGTAGATACTAGGGGTTTTGCACTCTCTCAATCATATTACGTTAAGGAAATCCTAAAGAAATATCAACATTTGAATGTAAAAGAGGTAAATACTCCTTTTGATCCTAACTTTAAGTTGCGTGAAAATGAAGGTAGTCTCATTACACAACTTGAATATGCTAGTATAATTGGAAGTCTAATGTATGCAATGAGTTGCACTAGACCGGATATCTCATACTTAGTGTGTAGACTAGCTAGATACACTAAAAGTCCTAGCCAAGAACATTGGCAAGCTATTAAAAGAGTGCTGGGATATCTTAAAAAGACAAAAGATTTTGGACTCTTTTATAATAGCTTTCCAAATGTTCATGAAGGATTTTTAGATGCTAGTTGGATTACTAGCATTAGTGACCAAAAAGCCATAAGTGGTTGGGTTTTCTTGTTTGGTGGTGGAGTTGTTTCTTGGGCTTCGAAGAAACAAACAGTGATTACTCACTCTGCCATGGAAGCTGAATTTATAGCTCTATGTTGTGCTTGTAAAGAGGCTGAGTGGCTAAGGGATTTGTTATTGGATATAAATCTTTCGCCTCGTCCCATGCCTACGATAACCTTACATTGTGATAGTGAGTCTACTATGTCTCGAGCATTGAACAAAGTGTGCAATGGTAAGTTTAGAAATATAAGCTTAAGACATGCATTTATTAGAGAAATGCTAAATAGAGATGTTGTCTCAATTGTTTATGGATATATAACAATTTGGCGGATCCGTTTACTAAACCTCTTGTAAGAGATTTAGTTAGTTGGACAACATCTGGAATGCGATTAAAACCTTTTAATCAAAAATCACTGGCAAGGGTGACCCAACCTTCTCCTAGTATTACTCCTAGATTGTAAGATTTAAAGAGTAATAATAAGTTGTTTAGTGGCTATGAGCACTAAGATTGTGTAAACCATTCCAAGAAATTATTGCTGCAATTTGTTACTCTTCCATGACAAGGTTGAGAGAAATCTCTTAATGAAATTATTCTTGAGTTCTTGTTTATGGTTATGTAAACATAGCTAGAATACTTTTCACCTATATGATCATTAGAAGTGGTGTCATTTCTAGCAAGAGTTTAAGGTAATCTCTTGTATATGATATTAAACTAGGATAAGCACATGGACGATAATAGTGCTAAAATCGTAACGTGAATTAATTGAATGCTAAAAAGGTTCATGTGTACAATATGTCTGAACCTTTGTGAATGATGGTTTAAGCAATGAGCCACCAATCATTTCCTTGGATTTTGTGATATGTTTGTACTATAGGATAATTTAAGGCGAAAGCTACCTTCCTTTAGGCATGATTTCTTGTTTGTGTTGTGTTTTTTCTTATATCACAAACTAAGTGAGGGATTGGTAGAAATTAGTTTATGATATAAGTAGTTAAAGTCAAACTTGGAAATGAAAGGATGTTTCCTTTCTAAGAGTTGTAACTTGTCTTGAACTGTCGTGACTGTTCTAAAAGGTTACTTCCTTTCCAAGAGTTGTGACTTGTCATGAACAGATGTGACTGTTTTGAAGGGTTGCTTCTTTTCTAAAAGTTGTGACTTGTCATGAACAGACATAACTGTTCTAAAAACTCTATATATACATGAGTTTTAGTCAAGATTAAAAAGTTTTGAACAATTCTACCAACACAATCTCTGCATTCATAATTCTTAAAGAACATTTATGCTCTTGCAACTTGAATGCTCTTGGGTTCTTTGTATCCTAGAAGTAATTTGCCTTTAACCTGGTTTGCAAGTATAGTGGGGGCAAATATCACTTTAAGGAAAATGTCCAACATGCCTATAATATTTTAAACTTTGTGTTTTGATCTCAAATTCTCTCAATTATCTGCAATACCATTTAATTCATTGTTCATTTTCTGTTTTGTGGACTTCCAACCCCATTCTATTACATTTACTGCTTCTACTTACTTTCTTTGGAAGGTGCGTACTCTCGCATTTACACTAACCATGAAGAGGAGAAATATATAGTAGCTGAAAAGATAATTAATTGGATTAGAGATGTCTTAATTGCCAAAAATCTTCAGTCTTCTCTCTATCCTAACATGAGGTTTAGGTGGAATCTCTAATATGATTTCTCATGTTACTCGATTGGCTTCGTTTATTACTCTTTTGAACCTGTATATATCGTTCTCGTTTTGAACTCAATGTTATGTTGTCTATGGTTAATGCATTATATTTTTTGATGGCTCCTTATTTAGTCTTTGATGTGAAAGATCTTACGTCTTTCTTTTTTACAGCTACAACCGAAACTCACCCCCTTTCATACTTCTCAGTCAATCTCAAGTCAACACATACATTTATTGAATATGAAATTTAGATATCCATATGGTTTTTAAGGTTCAGGAAAGCTAGTCAAGATCTTATCTCTTTTATACTTACGAAGTAAGTCCCCTTTTTGACAATGGAAAAAGGTCTGTAGCTATTGTCGGTGTGCTTCATTGTCCATCCATGTTATAAATAATAATTAAAAACCAACATTTACAATTATTTTTCATCAATTACTCATTAATCATATAATTAGTTCCTTATATTATAGTTTGGTTTGGTGCATCCATCTTGTTATAATATATATATGTATATATATATGTTAAGTTTATGTTATAAATTATTTAGTTATACATATTAATGAAATGAACAAGATTAAATGGTAAAAATTCCAACAATTTGTTTTCGTTTTCCACTATTAGTCTTTCGCGTAAAAAACATTGCACGGAAATATATTGATTAATGAAGTTTCGTATATTGTTTGTTCCTTTTTATCTTAAAGTTAAAGATTCAAATAACGGAAATAATTTTTTTAAAAAATATATAAAGATAGTTGCATACATTATAACCCTCCCTAAATCCTGTAAATGTGTACATTATGACCCCCTAAATCCTATAAAGAGAAGAGTCTTTTGTATTGGGTAAAAATTTAAAAAAAAGTTGCGTAAATTATGAACATTTTTATACTTCCACAAAATAAAGGGCCACAATTTTTCTTTTTCTTTTTTTTTCCCCCTAAAGGCTCACGCCCCTACGAAACTTGTGATTGCAGGCAGTAGGTCAGTGAAGGCAAGAGCAATCGCCACCTGAGAAAAGATGGACAGCCGTTTACTATTGCGAGACTTTGGATATGCCAAAAAAGACCTGGTCCAGACTAAGTTGAAACCAATATCACTACCAAACCCTACGCCCCCATAACCATAAAGCTTGATGTAGTTCCCACCATAAAGGATCAAATGCTACTTTCTTTTCCTTTTTATTGTTGTTTGTTATTATTAATCTTTATGGACCTAAAATTGATGCCTTTCTTTTGTACAAAGACAATTCTTAGGAGTCTAACTCATGACTTTGTTTAAATATCATGCCGAAAACTTTATTTAAACCTTTTAGACCACTCTTTTTAGTTAAAATTGACATTTTTAATTTGGACTAATTTGATATAAAATTAACAAATTAAATTTTAAACTAAGTTTAAATTTAAGTAATTGATTCAATTTGTATTAAATAAGTAAGATGATATTGTTTTAATATAACTACTTAAAATAATAATATTTTATTTAGTATTTAAAAAAATTAAAACAAAAATAATGTCATTTTGGTGTTAAATCAAGCATAATAAAACTAAGTTAAAATTGCTTGTAAGAGATTGAGATAATTTAAATTTACAAGTAGACCCGTTACAAACCCTACTTCTAGTCCGAAATTTTAGGACTTTCGTATTAATTCTATGGAGTATGCTTTTTCTCAGTGAGTATTTGTAGTCTAAAATTTATGTACTAGTCTAGATGAATGTCTTTCTAACTGACTGACATGATTTATGCCCTTAAAGACAGGAGTGCATGGAAGGATATTTTCATCAAATAGTGGAACACCACTACCTGGATTTATCACAATCAAGGGAATAAATTATACAGTACTATTATCTTTATATTCTTTTATATCATACAGTTATCATGCAATTTTTATCCTAGCATAGATTCTTATGTTTTTGCTTTATGGATTTTTTTTGTTGATTGAGTGCTATGTATTCGCTTAAAGATCTCTAGAAAGAATCCATTTAGTACTATGTTGCTATATGTCAAGAAGTATCATAAAGTTAGTATTTAAACTAATCTATCGATATCAAGTAATTTCATGTCAGAGGTTGGTTATGAAAATCCTCATAATTTCAAATTTTTGGAGCAATAACAACAAAATAACAATTAAATAAAATATCTAACACATATGCTAGCTTTCTTCTTGTTTCTTATCAAATAAGGCTGTATATATGTAACTAAAACTGATGTTTCTAAACCTTACTCTTCTGTACAAAGTCATGGGAAACTTGTGATTGCAAGCAGTAGGTCAGCGAAGGCAAGAGCAATGGCTACTTGAGAAAAGATGGACAGCCGTTTACTATTGCGAGACTTTGGATATGCCAAAAAAGACCTGTTCGAGACCAAGTTGAAGCCAATATCACTACCAAACCCTACGCACCCATAATCATAAAGCTTGGTGTCGTCCACCATAAAGGATTAAATGCTACTTTCTTTTCCTTTTTTATTGTTGTTTGTTATTATTATTAATCTTTATGCACTTAAAATTGATGCCTTTCTTTTGTACAAAGTCATGTGACAATTCTTAGGAGTCTAGCTCATGACTTTGGTTAAATATCATGGAAAACTTTATTTAAACCTTTCAGACCGCTATTTTTAATTAAAATTGACATTTTTAATTTGCACTAATTTGATATAAAATTAAGAAATTAAATTTTAAACTAAGTTTAAATTTAAGTATTTGATTGAATTTATATTAAATAAGTAAGATGATCATTTTATTTAGTATTTAAAAAATTAAAACAAAAATAATGTCATTTTAGTGTTAAATCAGGAATAATAAAACTAAGTTAAAATTGCATGTAAGAGATTGATCGAAGAGATAGAGATAATTTAAACTCGCAAGTAGACCCATTACAAATCCTACTTTTAGTCCGAAATTTTCAGGGCACAAAAGTAAGAGAAAAGTAAGAGAAACTTTTAAGTTTCTATAACAGTGGTCCTATTCTGCCTTTGTAAAGTAAGAGAAAGCAAATGGCATCTCATGCGAGAAATGTTCACAAAAGGAAAAGGAAATTTCAAACCATTTGTTTAGTCTTTGATGTGAAAGTCCTTGTGTGGAAAGAGCACCTTACAAGAACCATAAAACACAACACACGAAGTTTCGTAGAGGCTCGCACCCCTCTCTCTAGTCCTATATATGTAAAGAGCACCTTACAAGAACCATCAAACACAACACCTTTCTTCTATAACTCTACTTTCACCATATTCGAATTTCGATGGAAAATCAAAGATACGTGACTCTGCTTCTGATAATACTCATGATTGCAAGTTGCAGATCAGTGGAGGCAAGAGCAACGGTTACTCCGAAGAAGATTAATGGTGGCTTACTCGTGCGAAAACTTGGATATACCAAATCCAAAGAGCTCGTGACCTTGTCCTATTAAAGATCACAGGAGCAATAAGGATGATTATTGTAGTCAATATGGCCTGTTGCAAAAAAATATGGAGAAATAAGGTGATTTGGAGTAATAAGGCTGACTATATTTTTTCCACTGTTAAGTGGGTGTATTTAGTCGTTGAAGAGTCCACGATAATCTCTATTTCTGATTGAGTTGTTAGTTAAAGTTGTTCGAATATAGCTGTTTAGATTGGATTCGGTTGTTAGCTGCGTATAAGGCTAGATCTGTTAGTACATGTCCTGGGTCTATACATTGTGACTCACGGCAGGTATTTTCTTTCAAGGAAAAACAATTAATCAAAAGCTTCAGCCTTTATTTCGGCCTTATCATTCCTTTTTTAATTTAATTTTTGTTTTCTTTCTTGGTATCAAAGTCTTTATGATCAAGTGGTCATGAGTTCAAATCCTACCACCCACCTATTATTCAGCACAAGGTAGAGTGAGCCTGTGCAAGTTTCAAGCCCAAAGAGCTTTCACTTGAGGGGTGTGTTAGTGAATATATAAAACTAATTAAGTTGGCCTCACACAATAACTTAAGCTATTGTGGTGAAACGGTCACTTAACACTATAATCTATACCAACGTAATCCACACATACAATCAGACAAGAACCAAGTCACGTACAAAGAGTCCAGACAAGGGGTCACTCACATAACTCCAATCAACACCTAACCAAGAGAATCACAAAGTAGTGCACATATGAAGTCTAGAAGCAAGGTCACGCATACAACTCCAATCAACACCTAACCTATATGGCAATCATCTCCACTTATTTCAATGATGTATTTTTTAACAATAATGTTGAACATGTGACTTTGAAACAGTCAAAAATATTATTAGAATATTTTCTTTAAGTTCAGATTTTATTTTATTTGATTTAGATTAGATATTATCTGTTTTTAAATTTTAGTTAGAAAAAGACTGTATAAATAGACAAACTTCTATTCAATAAAAATTGAGAGAGTCCTCTCCACATAAAAAAAAATCAACAATTGGTATCAGAGCTCTCTTTATCTTAAGGGATCTCTAAACCTACAAACCTATAACTATAACTCATAACCCATTCTACGCTTTCTCACACCACAAACAAAAACCACACGACAATGAATTCAGAATCATCGTTCATTGCCATTACTTTGCTAGTGTTTGATAGAAGAAATTATCTAGGTTGGATTGTTCGAATAGAGGCCTTCTTTGAAGCAAATGACTTGTGGGAAGCTATAGACGAAGACTACGACGTTCCAGATTTGCCAACAAATCCTACAATGACTCAAATCAAGATCACTACAAGAAAACAAGACATTTTGTGACGTTTTTAAAACGTCACAGAATGTCCAAAAAACGTCACAAAATGCATTCTGTGACGTTTTAAAAAACGTCACAAAAAACGTCGCAGAATGTGGTGTAGGTAAAAGGTTTCTGCGACGTTTTATAGAAAACGTCACGGAAAATACTAACAATTCGCGGCGTTTATGAAAACGTCACTAAAAGTTTGGACATTCCGCGACGTTTACAAAAAACGTCGCTGAATCTCTCACATTCCGCGACGTTTTTAAATCGTCGCAAAATGTGAAGAAATCTGCGACGTTTTTTTGTAAACGTCGCGAAATGTCTTCCGCGACGTTTTTAAAAACGTCACTGATTGTCTTCCGCGACGTTTTTATTATTATTATTATTTTTTTATTTTTTTGAAAATCATATTAATTTAATAATTTTTAAATTTTAATAATTATTTTTTAAATAACAAAATTTTTTAAAACTTATTTATTTAATAACTATTCAATATTATTTATAAATTTTATTTATTTAATAATTCTTCATTTTTTTTAACATATCATTAATTTTAATAACTACTCATGTATGACAAGAATTTCATAAGTGCAGAAAATTTATTATTTAATTGCAATTCCCAAACATGTCATAATACAATAATTAACATAAACAATACTTCAGAAGTGTTTAATATATCAATATGAGTACATACATCTAATCAATATGAATACATTTATCTAATCTAATCTTCAGTAAGAAATTTATTGTCAACCACCAATGAAAATTGTGAAGCCTCAAAATCTCAGGACCACTTGAATTG
>JAOSBM010147940.1:0-13080 GCA_027568955.1 Erythroxylum tenue | reverse complement strand
ATGTTGTTGATGTATATGTGAACAAGATTAGGATCTTATAGCTTCTAATTATTAAAATTAATGATATACTAAAAAAATTAAAGAATTATTAAATAAATAAAATTCATAAATAATATTAAATAAGTATTAATATGATTTTCAAAAAAAATGGAAAAAATAATATAAATAATAATAAAAACGTCACGGAAGACAATTCGCGACGTTTTTTTAAACGTCGCGGTATGTCTTTCGTGACGTTTTTTAGAAATCGTCACAGATTCCTTCACATTCTGTGACGTTTTAAAAACGTCGCGGAATGTTGAACAATCCGTGACGTTTTAAGAAAACGTCACGGATTGTCCAATTTTTTTGTGACGTTTTACAAAACGTCGTAAAATGTCGGGGTTTTTTGCGACGTTTTCTATAAAACGTCGTGGAAAACTTTTGCCTACACTACATTCCGCGACGTTTTTTGTGACGTTTTTTAAAACGTCGTAAATGCCCTTCTGTGACATTTTTACTACCTTTTGTGACGTTTTTAAAACGTCGCAAAATGACTTATTTTCTTGTAGTGTGTTATTTTAGTTAGATATTAGACTTGATTTTCTAAATTTCATTTTTGGTAGGTACAAATTCTTAAATTTCTGCTTTTTACGGTCAACTAATAATCTTCTTTCTTCCAAGAAAAAATAACTACTAAATTTCTTAATTAATTACCCAAAATAAAGCACATGGAGCCTATATATACAAATAAACAAGAATAAGTTCACTAGAAAAATAACTACCATGAGAGAAACTCCGAAATTTGTTCATTTAAACTAAATACGAAGTGGACTAATAAAAATCAAATCAAAAGCCTAATTACCGAAGTTCATCGTACAATCTTTAATTTATCTCAAATATTCGTAGTGGTATGCTAACTTCATATTGTTAAAATGTTATATTAATAAGATCAATTACAACATGAATCAAATTTTCCGACATTTTGATTTGATCAACTAGTCATGCAACATAAAGTTGACCATAATTCTGTTAGCTCGAGGCTTTTAAATTAATAATTTTGATGATAACAATCAATAATATTTCAAATTTAGTTACATTTTAAAATTCAAATTTATTTGGATTATTTTAGAGAATATAACAATATATTTAAAGAAATTATAAAATTTAGTTATCTACATAAAATTAAAGGATAAACTTTTAACAATTCCATTTTTACAAGAATCAAAAGAACAAACTTATCCAAATAATCAGAAACGGTTCCACAAAATTTGGAATGTATAAGTTACTATCTTTTCTGTATAGTCGATGGATTCTTCAGTTCACCTAATTTGATAGTCGATTTCAAAACGTAATCGAAAGAGTATCCACACAACCATATATTTGGAGATTCTGTCAAAGATAATGAGAAAAATGTTTTGATATATTCAAAGCTGATTTAGTCAGCTAGTTGATTGAAACAATGACTAGTTGGAGGAATTCTTATTTAAAGGAGAGCTACTGCATTTGAATAGATACCAAATTTCATAAATACATCAGTAGTATCAATACTTACCCTCAAAAAATTACACTTTATACTTTTTGTGCTTTAGAAAGTGAAAAACAATCTATCAAGAGAGAAATCAATATTCATCGAAGCTCATATTGAGCAAATCCTATTTTCATTTATAGGGAGCTTGAAGAGGCTTGTTAAATACTACTAGTATGGAAGGTTGAAGAATCTTGAAAAAGATGTACTTGTGAGCTTGTAGAGACTCGTCAAATTTCCACTTAGAGATTATTAGTGAAGCATTCAAATTGGATACTTGGAGACTGGATATGTTTGGTTATAAGTTGAACCAGTATAAATTGGTTGTGTCATTCTTCCTTTTTCCCTATCTTTTAAATTTCCACGTTATAGTTACTGTTGTTTTTAATTTGCAAGAGACTCATTTTATTTTTATTTTAATAGGCTTCTTTTATTTTAAATTTTCACAAGCTCCTATCGTTTAAAGGAATTGATAGTAACTTGCAAAATTTGCAGGTCACACACAATTTACCCTTCTTTTGCGTGTGTCTGCTTTATCAATTGATATCAGAGCGAGGTTTCACATTTATTATGTTTTGCAGCAAGTGCTAGATCATGACAAATAACTTAAGAATTCTTGAAGGACAATCTGTCTCAAAGCCTCCTTATTTTAATGGAAACAACTCTTTCTATTGGAAGGAAAGAATGACAATTTATCTTAAATTTGTGGATATTGAAGTCAGAAAGCTATCAAAATGCGAGTTACATCTCCTGCTACTAGTGATGTAGAATTATGGATTGATGTTGATAGAAGAAATGCATAGCTAAATGCTAAATCAAGACATCGTCTAATTTATGTATTCTCTCTAGAAGAATATGAAAAGATATCCTACTATTCTACAACAAAGGAAATGTGGGACAAACTTCAAGTTACATTTGAAGGAACAAATAAGGTAAAGAAACATAGGATAAGTCTTTTAATGCATCAATACGAAACTATTAGCATGAAACAGGGAGAGATCATAGATGAATTCTTTGGAAAATTCAACAAAATCATCATAACCTTGAAGAACTTGAGAAAAATATATCCCAATGATGATCTCGTAACAAAGATCCTAAGGTCATTGCCAAAGTAATGGAGACCCAAAGTAACAGCACTAGAAACTGTAAAGGATCCTGACACTATTTCTCTTGATTGGCTATGAGAAAACTTAATGATCCATGAGACAGAGCTTAGATGAGATGAAGGATCTTCCTACAGAAGAGGAATGGCTCTGAAAGTTATTTATGAATCAGCTCCATCCAACGGTGATGAAAGCAACACTGAATTGCAGATAGATAGAGATGATGAATTCAATTTTATGGTTAGAAGGTATGCACTCTTTTACAAAAAGAAGCTGGTAAAGAAAAGAGAAGGAAATAAGAAAACTGAAAACAATAGGTTTATATCAAAAGGCAGCAGCAGTAGTAGCAATACACAAAATAATCAAATTATATGTTATCACTGCAGGAAGTCTAGATATACCAGACGAAAATGTCCCCTTCTTCTTCAAAAGGACAAAACTAAAAATAGAAGACCCATAAAACAAGCTATGACTGCAACTTGGTCTGATGAAGATTTTGAGAATTTTTATGAAGAAGAGTCTAATGAAGTAAGCAATGTTTTTCTTATGGTTGATTCAGGAGAAGATAAGGTATATTGTTCTAACTCTGATATTGAATTTGATGAATTACGAGATGCATATCATGAACTATATGCTCAATATAAGAAATTAAATGTGCATTATTTCAAAGAGGATGAGAAGTTTAAAAATAATGATGCATCGTTGAAAAAATAAATTAAATCATTAGAATCAGTGAATAAAAACCTGTTGTTTGAGAATATGTCCCTTGAAAATGATTATAAACACAAGGTATTTGAAAAAGAACTTTTGGAAGAAAAAGTGACTTAATTAAAAAATGCATTGCTTGAGAATGATTCTGAAAACGTTCAACAATTAGAAGAAAAGGTTGCTAAACTAGAACCTGAAAAGATAAATTTATTGAAAAAATCATTTCTCTATAAAAGGATCTAGCTAATTTTCTGAATGTAAAGAACAATCTTGATGCGTTACTTAGTAATGGTAAAGGTGTATTTGATAAAGTAGGAATTGGATATGATGAAGCTAATAATATTAAGTTGTACAAGAATTTCTTTCTTGAAAACAACAATAGATATAATAAAAAAAGCAGTAACCTGTTGCATGACAAAAATGACAGCAACTCTCATTCATTTGTTTTATGTTTTTACTGTGGCAAACATAGACATATTAGTCATTCTTATAACATTCGTAGAATGAAGTTATTTGAAATATATGTTTAGAAACCAAAAGGTCATATTACTAACCTGAAAGGACCCATAAAAGTTTGGGTACCTAAATTGAGATAATATATTCTGCAGATATGTTTCAGAACAATGATAAAAGAAAATCAATGGATAGTTGACAGTCGTTGTTTAAGGCACATGCAGGTTAAATATCACACTTTAACTATATTAAAAGAAAAGATGGAGGTAATGTTGTCTTTGCAGACAAAAACAAGGCAAAAGTTACTAGAATTGGTAAAATTGGTGCCTCAAACTCTACTTCTATTAATAATCTTCTATTTGTTAATAATTTTAAACATAACCTACTGAGTGTAAGTCAATTGTGTGATAAGGGATATAAAGCCACATTCTATGCATCTTATTGTGAAATAATTGATAATAATAACGATAAATTTTTTTTTGGTCCTAGAAATCATAATATATATTGTGCTCAATTAATAGAAGACATGTCTCTCAAAAAGTTAAGTGTTTTGTTTCTCTAGAAAAGGATTCGTTAATTTGGTATAGACGATTTGGACAAGCTAGCATGAAGATTTTATCAAAACTATCCAAGAATGAATTAGTAAGAGGTATACCAAATTTAAACTTTGAGAATAATCAGGTTTGTGAAGTATGCTTAAAGGAAAGCAAGTTAGAAGTAGCTTTGCACCCAAAAATGTTGTATCTACCAACCAACCGGTTGAGCTTATACATATGGATTTATTTGGTCTTACTAGAACTCACATTTTGGTGGTAAACATATAGTTTTGTTATAATAGATGAGTATTCTAGATTTACATAGGTCTATTTCCCAGCAAATAAAGATGATGCTTTTGAAGTCTTCGAGAAGTTTTGTAGAAAAATTTAGATTGAAAAAGGATATTGCATTACTTCAATTTGGATTGATCATAGAGGAGAATTTGTTAAAAAAAAATTTGAAGATTTCTGTGATGATAATGGTATTACTTATAAGTTCTCATGTCTAAGGACTCCTCAGCAGGATGGAGTTGTTGAGAAAAAGAACAAGACCTTTACTGATATGGGCATGACCATGCTGTATGAAAGTGATCTACCTTATAGATACTAGGCAGAAGTTGCGTCTACTGCCTGTTACATTCTGAACAGGTGTCTTATAAGGCCGATTTTTAAAAAGACCCCCTATGATCTGTGGAAAGGAAGAAAGTCGATTATCGCCTACTTTTGAGTTATTGGTTACAAGTGTTTTATATTGAATAATGGTACAGACAATCATGGCAAATTTGATGCAAGATCAGATGAAGCTATATTTCTGGAATACAACACTGTTAGCAAAGGATTTAGAGTCTACAACAAAAGGACTAAGAGGATAGAAATAATTAATACATATGGTATCTGATGAAACATTACCCTCAACAACAACTGCTGATTTAGATGATGAAGAGTATCCTTTGGTTCCTAAAGATATACTATAAATTTAAATTGCACCAATAGTGACTTTAGATTCACAAGATCAAGAAGGTCCTTCTGAAAGTAGGATAGAGAAGGCTCATTCTCTAAGTACACCTCAACAGGCTCCTATATTGCAAAGGACACCATATACTTATAGTAGAGAATGGAGAGGTCTTGACACACTTCAGTATATTCTAAGAGACCTTTCAGAAGGTCTAAGAAAGTGGGCATCCTTAAAAAACAATTATGTTGCCTTTGTTTCGTAACTAGAACAAAAAATTGTTAAAGAGGCACTTGCTAATTAAAACTAGAATTTAGCTATGAAAGATGAACGAAACCAGTTTTATAGAAACCAAGTTTAGAGTTTGGTACCTTATCCAGAAAACAAGTTAGTCATTGTAACTCGTTACGTATTTAGAAACAAACTTCACAAAAATGGTAAGTTGGTAAGAAATAAAGCTAGACTTGTAGCTCAAAGCTATAACCAACAGGAAGGTAATGATTTTGATAAGACTTATGCTCCTGTTGCTAGACTAGAGTCTATCAGAATTTTACTTGCTATTATATGTTATAGAAAATTCAAATTATTTCAAATGGACATCAAATGTGCTTTTTAAAATGGATATATTACTAAAGAAATGTTTGTTAAGTAACCCCCAATTTTTGAGAACATAGACCATCCAGATTATGTGATGAAATTAACAAAGGCTTTATATGGTCTTAAACAGGCTCCTCGAGCATGGTATGACAGGTTATGTAACTTCTTTCTTGAGAATAACTTTGAAAGAGGAAAGGTAGATAAAATTTATTTATTAAGAAAAAGGAAAATGGTTTACTTATAGTTCAAATATATGTTGATGATATAATATTTAGTGCTACTAATCCATCTTTTAGTATAGAATTCTCAGCTTTAATACAGGGGGAGTTTAAAATGAGCATGATGGGTGAACTATCTTTCTTCCTTAGGTTGCAAATCAAGCAAACAGAAAAAGGAATTGTCATTAGTCAAGATAAGTACATAAAGGAACCTATCAAGAAATATTAGTTTGAAAATGCTAAATTAATGAGAACTCCAATGTATACCGGAATTAAGCTTGATAAGGATGAAGTAAGCAAGGCTATTGATGAAATGAAATACAAAGGAATGATTGGTTCACTTTTATATCTCACAAGTTCAAGACTAGATATTATGCTCAACATGTGTCTTTATGCACATTTTCAATCAAATCCTAAAGAAAGTCATCTCCATTCAGTCAAGAGAATTATTCGTTATCTTCTTGGAACCATGGAGTTTGGACTATGGTACTAAAAAATCGATTCATATAACATGGTTGGCTACTGTGATATAGATTATACAGGTGATAAGGTTAACAGGAAAAACACAAGTGGCTATTATCAATTCCTTGGTGGACGTTTAGTATCTTGTTCCTACAAGAAACAAAATTGCATAGCACTTTCCACAATTGAAGCAGAATATATAATAGCTGCTAGCTATTGTGCTCAGATTTTGTGGATGAAAAATTAAATCCAAGATTTAACTATAAACTTTAGATATGTTCCATTTTTATGTCATAGCATAAGTGTAATTAAGTTAAACATCATTTTCTTAGAGATCATGTTTTAGAAGGAACTATTGAATTATTGCATGCTAATACTGAAAATCAAGTAGCTGACATCTTTACTAAACCACTTTCAGAAGATAGAATTTGTTTGTTAAGAAAAGAGCGTAGTATGTGTAGATTATCAGACATCTAACTCTGTTCGAAGATTTTATGCTACTTCCTTTTGCAGATATTAATAGACTCCTTTGAATGTGTTACTTAAAAGGCTCCTATCAATTTAAAAGGGGAAGAGTATCTTTATTCATAAATCGTAGTCATTAAATGATGTTGTTTCAGATTTTAGAAAAAAACACACACACACAGTGCTGTCTTATTTTCATACGAATGGTAGAAGATACGGAAACGAACACACCTTTGGGAACCTATGTGCTCTTTCATCTTCACACGAAACCCACTCTGAGAAACCGTTCGACATACTTTGAAACGGTTCCTTACTACATCTTATCTTTTTCATCCCCTGAAGCTTCTTCTATCTCAATATAATCAAACTCTTTCTTTATCAAATCTCTTCAAAAATTACTGGCATTCCTTTTTGAAATGGCATGAACAAAATTGAAGGGTCAAAAGAAATCGTGGAAACCAACTTCTAGCCATAGAAAAACCCTACGCCATGAACAAGCGTCTGAATCTTTTGTTTCTGAACCTTCTATGTAACCTACATAAGAACACCACAAACCTATTTTGAACCCATTGTTGTGTCTTCTATAAACAAGCCCCATTTTTTTGAAAAATCCATTCAGAAGAAACCCTTACATATATATGGGAGAAAGAAGAAGAATATTCATTCGTCGTTGCCACTGGAAGAATCAGATTCTAATTCATCCACCAAACATCATGAATCAAAAAATAAACAACGATATGAATCTTCAAATAATTCTGATGAAGAAAACCTTGTTTCTGATGATACAAACCCTAACTTGTCAAAAGAAGAAGAAGAAGACAAATCTTCTAGTGAAGAGGAGCCTACTCATGTAGGGAGATTTTTCTAGTAATGGGAAGTTGCCTATTATACCAAGAAAGGTAAGTTTCCTCTCTCCTTCTCGAATATGAAGACCCTTATCTCCTTTGTTTACTCCCTCACCTTCACCATCACCTACTTCACCTTCACCTTCACCTTCATCTTCACCTTTACCACCACCAAATCACCAACCTACTCCCACTTCTAAAATCTCTTCGCCTAGACCATCATCAACACCTCGACCCTGATGCATTGTTTCGAGTTTTTCTGAATAATGTTGGATCATCTCTGACGATGATTCTAAAGAAGAATCCGGTCATCTGGTTAGAATACCATGAACCAAAGGTAGTATCTCCATCATGTAGGATAAGAAATAGCTTGTGGTTGAAAAAGAAAAGGGCACTAATGATGTACTGAGACAGGAAGAAGTGTCTCTAAAAAGAAAGAGAGAGCAAAAAAAGGGCAAGGAACATATTCTTGAAGAAACTAAGGAGGATCCTATAACTTTGGAGGAATCTTTCTTCGAAGAAATTCCCAAGGCTAAAAGGTCAAAGAAAAATAACATCTTTGCAACAGAGAGAGGAGATCCGTCTAAAGATCCTAAATCCTTTCAATCCAAAGAAGATGAAGAAAGGTACAAAGCATATTACAAGAAAAGGAAGGTAGTTGCTGGAAGGATTCTGCCTCACCTCTTATTTGATAACATTGGTATTCCTATTTTCCCTTACTTTCTTTCTGTTGTCTGGCATAATTTCTTGAGCTTGAATGAGACTATCTGCGATGAGTTGGTTTGATCATTTTATACACATATGAAAAAAGAAATTATAGATGGAAAGTTGGCAATTATATCTTAGGTGCATGAATTTGAAATATTTCTTACTGAGGAAATTTTGAGAAATTTGTTGGATATAGGTCCCATTGGCAAAACTGATTTTTCCCTGTCATAAGTGGGATGTTGCTAACTTAGATATGAGAGGGAGATGTAGTGAAATTTATCTATCTTAACACAAAAAAACACACAAGATGGGAGACCTTGGTGTAAAGAGTTGGACTTATTGCACAATGCCTTACATCTTTATTTAGTTCTTCATTTTTTCCAATAAGTAGCTCAATTGAACGTTGCAGTTTACTGCACACATATGTTATTTACAATTTGTTAAAAGGCAACCTGATGAACCTTCCAGTAATGATTATGCATTTTATGTTGGATAAAGGTAGTCGCAAGAATTACTTACTAAGATATTTGCTTATTATGATGTGTCTTTTAACAAATTGGAATAGTACGAGCCTGCTAAGTACTCATACCATTCATCAATTCCCTTTCAATTTGGCTATGATCTGAAAGATAATATCTGGTGGAAAAGAAGATTGAAAGGGTAGTAGATGTTATGGGTCCTGCTCTAGAGAAACAGGCTCCTATCACTCCTCAAGATGCAAACAATACAGTTTTTCATCAACAATTGATGGACATCTGACTCAATCAGGATCAAATGAGTGGTCAGATAACGAGAATGCAGGATCAACTTAATAACAAGAAGCTTCTTCGATTATTGATTCTCTTAAGGAATATTTTCGATGAAGAACATACTTAATTTAACATCCTATATGAATAACATTTACTTTTGTTTATGATTTTTAACTTTAACTATTTGTCCTTTTTTTAATAATTGCATTGTTATTTTACTTGATTTGTTCAGTTTTGTCTCATTCTTTTTTATAATGAAAAAGGGGGGAGAGTAGAGGAGATTATATATTTTTCTTATATATTTTTCTTTGATAATTTTGAAATGCTTTGAAATCTATTAATGATCATATGGTAGGGGTTTGATATTCATATACTTGCATCTAAGTATCTTAACAGTAATAAGAGGCTCCTTCTAATCATGGTTGATAGTAAGGACCTACAGATAAAGATTACAGGTATTTTTCGAATCCTTTACTGTTACTTGAATCTTTTGAAAAATATATTTGTTATTGCTTGTCATCATCAAAAAGAGAGAAATTGTTAGCTCAAGGCTTTTAAATTAATGATTTTGATGATAACAATCAATAATATTTCAAATTTAGTTACATTTCAAAATTCAAATTTATTTGGATCATTTCATAAAAGATAACGATATATTTAAAGAAATTATAAAATTTAGTTATCTGTGTGAAATTAAAGTATAAACATTTAACAATTTCATTTTTATAGGAACTAAGCTAACAAACCTATCCTAATAGTCAGAAACAATTCCACAAAATCTGGAATGGATAAGTTACTATATTTTCTATACAGTCGCAGGAAGCTTCAATTCACCTAATTCGATAGTCGATTTCAAGACACAGTCAAAAGAGTATCCAAACAACCAAATATTTGGAGATTTTGTCAAAGATAGTGAGGAAGATGTTTTGATAGATTCAAAGGCAATTCAGTCGGTTAGTTGATTGAAGCAACTACTAGTTGGAGGAAGCTATTGCGTTCGAATAGATATCAAATTTTAGAAATACGTCTGTAGTATCAATACTTACTCTAAAAAAATTACACTTTATACCTTTTTTGCTAGAAAATGAAAATACTCTATTAAGAGAGAGATCAATATTCATCGAAGCTCATATTGAGCAAATCCTATTTTCATTTGTTGAGAGCTTGAAGAGACTTATTAAATACTACTAGTGTGGAAGGTTGAAGAACCTTGAAAAAGATGTACTTATGAGCTTGGAGAGGCTCTTCAAATTACTACTTGGACATTATTAGTGATACACTCAAATTGAATGCTTATGAATTGGATGTAGGCTTGGTTATAAGCCGAACTAGTATAAATTGGCAATATCATTCTTTCTCTTTCCCTAACTTTTTTTTAATTTTTAACATATTACTTTTATTTTAAATTTTCACATGCTCCTATTGTTTATATGAATTAATAGTAACTTGCAAAAATTTTTAAGTCATACACAGTTCACCCTCTTCTTACATGTGTTTGCTTTATCAAATTCATTTAATAGATTAACAAAAAGAAGGATCGCAACAATAGTGGCATTATCGTCAATGACTTACATAGTTATACTCAGATTGTAGGATGTGAAGAGCTTCTTGACGTGTTTTAATTTATTCCATTACATTTAATTTAGTGAGATAAAATTTAAGAAATAAAATTATCCTGGATAGTAATTGATATTAATTTTTAAACTTTACTACTTAATTTATATCTAAGACAACTACATAAATACATACAAAATTGTAAGAACTATGCTTATTTTGCAATTAAGAAGTAGCTACAATTATTGTGTTCTTTTAAGATTCAAACATTTACATTATATTTTATTTTGAATAAAACGAAAATTAATTATTTTTTATACTTAGAATGAACTTTCATAATTTATATGAATATTTGTAAAATATTAAATTTAAAGAAAATGGACTTTAAGAATTTATATGAATATTTGTAAAATATTAAATTTAATGAATAACTCATTTTTATTCTTTTGAAATTTTAAAAATCAATATTTTTTTTTAATTGTCAATGACAAGTTGATAATTTTAAATTTTAACATACATATTAATCAACAAACAAATTGTATTAGTACAACTTTTTAATATTGTGACTCATAACACGCTACTTAATATTTGAAATTTAATATAATTGCATGCATAACTACCATTTAAATTTAAAAAGTTAATACACATAATTGTATTATTAAATTTTAGATGTAAATGTATATAATTGTATCACTAAAATTATAATATTTTATTGCATCTTTAAAGTCATTATGCATATTATATCTCTATTTTAATTAAATTTATTTTAATGGTAGATTATATGACACATAATTTTGTGTCACTAAATATATTTAGATAGACATATTCGTAAAATTTATTAAAAAATCATTGTTGCCTACCTTTTTTTAATAAAGAAAAAATAGAATGCATTTAAATGTAAAAAGAGCAAGGTCTTATAATGTTACTAGGGGAATACCCTTTAAAACCATGTGAACATCAGACACTAATTAACTAAACAGGATATCATAAGCAAAAGGAAATAATATAGAGAATGTTGTTATTGGTAGGGAGGCTATGTATTGCCACAAGTTCTTTGATATCGTCTGGCACTTCTAAGGTAAGAACGTCTATAGGCTTAGACTTGGAATCAAATCGCCTAGCATTTCTCTCTTTCTTGATAGTTTAGACACACATACTAATCATTACAATGTGTGACGAGATCACATTTTGCGATTGAGACAATAACCAATGAATAACATCAAAGATGTCATGCTATTAGATAAGAGACCCACTGCGCATGATGATAGCTTGCCATATCCTATTAGTCACCTCACATATAAAAAATAAGTGATCTCTTGATTCTTCCTGGACTTGACAGAAGGGGAACATGGAATTGATGCTTAAATACCTGATCCAATCGGTCGTATTCAATCGATTATGTACAGTGAGCCATAAGAGAAAGGAGGTTCTCAGTAAAATTATTTTATGTCAAATGATTCTGTGCCAGAATACCTCAGGTTTCCTCTCCCTTAATAAGTCCTACATGACCTTGTTAGTTAGTTTGGTAGTTGGCCTGCCATGCCAAAAGAAAGTGTCCAGGGAATGACAGGGATGGTATTGGGGTTCCAAGTGTCTAAGGTTATCTAGAAAATTCCAGCTATAGTTATGCATGAAAGAGTCCATTGTAGTGTGGAGAGGAAAGGAACAACATCTGACTATATGTGGAGATTGGATTAAAGGTCCTTGACCTGTCCAATTATCAAACCATAAAGAAATGAGCTTCCCATTACCAATGGTGCAAGTAACTTGATTCTAAACTTGGTTCCTCCGACAAAGTAACTGATTCAGAAAATAGGAGTTGATTTTTTTCTTACAGACTACCCATATACTTCTACCTTTAAGGAAATAAGAATGAAGCCAACGGTATCAAAAGTGTTTGCCTATCTTCCAGAATCCACCATAAACATTTAAATATGAGGATATAATTGGTGAGTTTCACAGGATGAATGTTTAAGCCTCCTTTGACCTTTGAAAAGCAAATGTCTAACCATTTAACTTTAGCACACTGTTTAGCTCCCATCATATGGTTCCACGAAAAATCCTTAAGCAATCTTTCAGTGGACTTAATGACCCCTTTAGCAAGAAAAATAGGTTGAATTTTGTTAAGTCTTTAAATTGCACTTATTTTGGGCGTAATTATTGTTAAGGTGTTGAAATTATTATCCGAATTTAATGAAATTGTTCTATAATTGTTTACAGATG
>JAOSBM010147788.1:0-13108 GCA_027568955.1 Erythroxylum tenue | reverse complement strand
ATCAATTAGTTATATATTAATTATATTTAATTATAATTGAATAAACTTAACAGTTAATAATAAATAATTAATTTATAAATAAAGTATAATTTAATAAATCAATGAATTTATTATATTTTAATTATTATTAATTATATCAAAATTAATTAATTAACTATATTTTAAATATATCAAATAAATAAATCAAAAAATATCTTTGTCACAGTGACACTTGATTCATGCGTATGGGTTTACACTTAATTAACTTAATAATAATAAGTAATCAATCTATTAATTATAATTTAATTAGTAAATTAATTATAGAAATTACATTTAATTATATTTAATAAATTTTTATTTATCTACCAATTATTAATCATTAACTGTAATTATTTTTATGAATTTTAGATTAATTTTAAATTAAATCAGACATAGATTCTGATTTGTATTAGAATGAGCTGAGGTTAAATGGAAGTAAAAATGAAGAGGAAATAGTGAAGACATAAGTTAGAAATTGTAGATAAAGCAAAAGACAGGAAGAAGTGATGAAAAGTGATGTTTCGTAAAAATCTTTAGAAGAGCTACACGATTGTGACAGAGTAACCCTCAGAGGATTTGCACGATCATGCACAAGCACGATCGTGCTTGCAAAGAATCAGCTGGAATTGCACGATCGTGACAGCGAGAGTGTAGAGATATATAATAGTTTTGAACATCCTTTGACTTCGATTCAGTTGAAATTTGGAGCATAAACTCGTCACACATTTTCTTTCCTCTCTACTAAATTTCATGTGTATCTGAATTCATCAGGAAAGTATTAATTATTTAATTATAACATAATTAATTTATTATAATATAATTAACACATATAAAAATATAATGAATTAATTTAAATACAACTATTTAATTAACCAATTAATTAATTTTGATATAAGTAATAATAATTAAAATATAATAAATTAATAGATTTATGAAAATATAATTTATTTATAAATTAATAATTAATCATTAACTGTTAAGTTTATTTATTTATAATTAATAATAATTACTATATAATTAAACAGTAGATGTATTAAAGTATAATTAATTGATTAAGTAGTAGATGTTAATATTTACTAAATATGTTAGCCATTATTAATTATTATATGCTAATATTTAGTATATATATGTAGATACTCAGTATATATATATAGCTCAAGTAGTCACGCCTGTGACTTAATAGTCACAGGTGTGACTCCCATGCACGGTTGTGACCGTGCTTGTTATTTTGTTTTTCTTATTACCAGGTAATTAACACCTATATAAATTTTTTAAATTGTTTATTAAATAAATAAATATTTAAAATATTATTAATTATTTGATTAATTATAACATACTTAACTGTTTGATTAACTATAATATATTTAACACGGATAAAAATATAATTAATTAATTTAAATATCATCAATTAATTAACTATACCATAAGTGATTGCTTAACCAATTAAAATATAATTTAATATTTAATTCTGATCTAATTAATTTAAATATTATTAATTGATTAAAAATTTTTATTAAATAGAATTGATATCTTCGGCTAACTTATTAATTAAGAATAATTCACACATGCTTTAATGCCAATGGGCTTAATAAAGTTAAATTTCACAGTAGCTCTTAATTAGTTTTATTTATGTTATTATTAATTTTAAATTATTACATGTTTTTATTAATTGTTATCATTAAATAACCGTAAATTATGTAATTACTAATTATTATTATGATTATTAACTATATATTAGTCACAATGGTGCATGTTATTATTATTTATTAAATATTATTAATTAAAGAGCAAACAAACATAAAGTAAAGAAAATGGTTTGTTTTGATATGTTGAGATGTCAATGAATTTTGAATAATTAGTTTATGAATTTGCTTGAGTTTAATAAAGACAATTGCTATATGCCACAAGTAATTAACGCTTATGATCCAAGTAATAAAATATTGACGGTTGTGATTTAACAACAAAATACCATTATGCGGATATGCAAAGTTTTGATGTTAAGAACATAAGAAATTAAAACACAAAAAGTATGCAAGTTACATGATTATTTGCTCTAAGAAAAAAAGTCTATGACAATTTAGGTTTTTAGTTACTGTCATTAACATCTGCATTTGACTGTACTATGGGCTCACCGTTGCTGGATCTTTTATGAAGACATTGTCTGACTGTTGAAGAAGACTCAACATATCTTCCAAAAATATATAAAAAAAACAAAGTATATTAGCTACAGAATATATAAGGAAACATTATTTTTTTGGATAAAAATGCTAGATAGATAAATAAAGATGATAATATAATTAACTCTAAAAACAAGTTTACAAATTTTGATAAAGATAAAAACGTAAAAATTGAATGAATAAATAATGATGAATACCTGAAATAGGTGGAGGTGTAATGTCAGCAGTGTTATTTTGATTATTAGTTGAAATTTGATTATCTTTTCCAAGTGAAGCTGAAGCCTTTTCTAATTCATCATCATCAATTTCACGGTAATACATAATAGTGAACCGTTGTCTTTCATCTGGCGAGTGAACGTGTATAAGTTTGATATGAAAAAGAAATGTCTTGGTTTTCAATTCTTCGTACACTTTTTCTAGAGGAAGTTCCATATTCTTATTATAGGAAGGCAAAAATGTTAATTGTCAACCATATAATAAAGATATTACAATTGTCGTTATATTAAATCACATCTGTAATAAGTCAAAAAAGTATAATCTGGTGATAATATTGCATAACTTCAATTTCAGTAAACTTCAAAAGTTTTTCAGCGAGTTTGCCAAAAATAGAAGCTGTGATGGTCCCTGTTTCTTTAGTCAAATCCACGTCATAGCGACATCTATATTTGCAATAAAAATTTAATTAGAATATATATGTTAATTAGATATATTGAAAGCATGTATAACAACGAGATCTTCTTCACGGGTGTGACTGGTTACGTTATAGCGATGAAGATTTATCAGGGGTGTGAGTTACAAGTGATGTTGTTGAAGAAGGTGTCATGGGTGTGACTTATAAGTCACACAGTAAGTCACACCTGTGAACAAGGTCTCTCGGGTGTGATTTAGTATGTCACACTCGTGACATCCAATACAAAATGTTAAAACGTTGGAAAAATCTGCACATAAAAAGTGCACGAGAAGAAAAAGGCAGTAAATTGAAAAGAGAAAAGAGAGAAAGGAAAACCTAGATTCAGCAGGAAATTTTTCTCTGTAAAAATTACAAGTGAATGGAACCCCATAAGTAGCAGCTGTAGAACGAAATCATTTCTTACATGCCATATACCAATACTTTTGTAAGATGTGTTAGAAGGAAATATTAGCTTTAATCCATATTGTCTGCAAATATATAATAAGATTTTTATTAAAAAATCAATATCAAATAAGGAATGTTCATGAGATAAAATGTATTTACCTTACTGATAGAATTTAAGAAGATGATTTTGGTAATTTTCTGATGTGATTCAGAAGATATATTAGGATTATATCTCAGATAAGCTTGTTGGTTAATAAGGGTTTTAAGTTCCTTATTATTTCGTCATATCCTAGAACATAATAATTATAAATGTAAAAGCATCAAAATATTATAAAATTTGTATATAATTTGATTGGTCGTTGGAGTAAAGATAAGGCAGTACCAATTTTTAAGATCCACAACTTCTTCTATTGGTAGATTAACAGGAATCGCTGAGTCAAACCAGGTGGATAATTCAACACCTAAAATTTTTAAAAAATTAAATAGAAGGATAAGTAGTAAAATATAATAGCGTGATGAAGAAAAAACAAAAATACTGTTATAAAAGTTCACTTTTAGTCTGCGACACACAATTATTGTATAAGAATGTAAGGATTTGGTAATTTGCTTGCCCTCGTTAGTAACAAAAGAATTCCACATTGATAGTATAAATATTTGTTGCCTAATAAAAAAAGAAATGTCAGAAAAAAGAAAGAGAAATTATCTCAGTTTTTGTGAAGTATAAAGAATAACAGAGAATTTAAATTACTGTTTGTTGGCAAGAACAAATTTTTGCATAGTTGAATGTTTGCCATCTTTGTTGATTTCTTTCTGATCCAAGACTTGAAGAACCACGGCCAAAATGTCTATCACATGTTAAATATAAATATCATTAGATGTAACAGAAAAAAATAGTCAACATTGTATAAAGAAATAGGTAAAGGGGCGATTTTTGCCATGACCCCAAATAAAGCCCCCGGTGTTAACAGATTTAACGCTCTTTCTTTCAACAACACTGGGAAACTGTTGGGCTTGGGGTGGTGGCGTTTATCACAAAGACCTTTAACCTTGAACGTTGGGAACACAAGTTGAACCAGACGTTGTTGGTATTAATTCCTAAAATTCCTGTTCCGCACCAGATTTCTCAATTTCGCCCAATTAGCCTGTGTACTGTCCTGTATAAGGCCATAGCTAAAATCATTGTGAACCGGTTACAAGAGCACATCCCTCATTGGGTGGCTGAGACCTAATGCAGTTTTAGTCCCGGTTGCCGTATCACTGACAATATCATTATTGCTCAGGAGGTTATTCATTCTATGCATAAGAAGACGGGTAGGACAGGGTACTTAGTGGTTAAAGTGGACCTGGACAAAGCGTATGACCACCTGTGTTGGGATTTTCTCCACAAAATGCTTATAGCCATAGGCCTCCCAGCGACCCTTATTCGTGTTATTATGAATTGTGTGACAACTGTTTCCTTCCAAATTGCCTGGCAGGGCTTAGTGTCTGCCCCTTTTCAGCCTTCGCGAGGGCTTCGGCAAGGCGACCCGCTTTCTCCCTACCTCTTTATCCTTTGCCTGGAGCGCCTCGGGCATCTTATCTTGAGCGAGGTGACGAGTGGGCATTGGAAACCTATCAAGCTAGGGCGCGCTGCCCCCCCCCCCCTCTCTCATATGTTCTTCGCCGATGATCTTGTTCTTTTTGCTCAAGCCGAGGTCTCCCAGGCGGCAATCATAACGCGCACTTTAGAGACCTTCTGTGCTGCATCCAGGCAGCAAGTTAGTACCGCGAAGACACGGATCTTCTTTTCCAAAAATGTCTCCGTCGCGACGACTAGGAGCATCAGTCAGGGGTTACGGATCTCTAGCACTCCTAACCTTGGTCGGTATCTAGGCATTCCTCTTTTTCAAGACCGCATGTCTCGGTACACTTTCCAATACATTTTGGACTCGCTTTAGCAGAAGCTCGCCGGCTGGCAAGCCCACAATTTGTCGCTCGCAGGGCGTGTTACTCTTTGCCAGTCCGTCATGGCTACTCTCCTCGTTTTCACGATGCAAACTGTCCGCCTCCCCCGCCAACTGTGTGACGACATTGAGAAGCTTATGCACGATTTTATATGGGGGTCTGCGGCCACCCAGCAGAAAGTACATCTAGTCTGGTGGCCTTCGGTCTGTCAGCCTAAAGCTGCTGGGGGTCTTGGTCTCAAACGGATCTGCCCTACCAATGATGCCCACCTCGCCAAGCTCGGATGGGCACTTCTGACACAACCGACGGCTCTTTGGGTTCGAGTTCTACAAGGGAAGAATAAGTTCGAGACTTCCACTATCCCCCTGCGGATCAAGCGTCCCTGGGCCTCAGTTGTTTAGCAGAGCATCTTGGCAGTCTGGCCTATTGTCCGTCAGGGGAGCGTTTGGACGCTCGGCTCGGGTAGGCGTATTCTCTTTTGGCAAGACAGTTGGGTGTTAGGTTGGGGCCCTCTTCTCAATGTCGTGAATTCTCCTATCTCGGACCATCTGCTAGCTGACACGGTTGCTGCCTATGTGCGGCCTGCGGGTCATTGGGACTGGCACGCTTTCCAACTCTACCTGCCGGCTGAAGCCTGTCTGGCGATAGCTGCTCTCTCCCCCCGAATGAGAGCCATGGGGACGATACGCTTTCCTGGGGTCCTACCCCCCCATGGACGATTTACTGTGGCTTTCGCGTATGCCCTTCAGGAGGGCGGCCTTTTCGACACGAATTACACCCCGTGGAAGCTTATCTGGATGTGGCCTGGGCCACAAAGGATTCGGTCTTACCTGTGATTACTTGCTAACTGCAACCTTTTGACGAATCAGCAGCGCGTGCGGCATATCGCTGTTGACAGTGGTTGCCATTTCTGTGGCCAGGAAGAGACGACTCTCCATGCGGTTCGCGATTGCCCGCTGGTGCAGTCGTTTTGGCGCCGCTTTCCCAGAATGGTGGTGAATGAGTCTTTCTTCCACCAAGCTGAGGGGCCTTGGCTAGTAACAAACCTTGGATCTCCCTCGTTTCTCAACCGGGACGCTTGGGCCACAATTTATGGAGTCACCGTGTGGTTTCTATAGAAGTGGCGTAATAACAACATATTCGTCAGTGATTTTGTTTGGCCGGAGGACGGTACGCGGACTGTCCTGGATTACGTGGAATGGATTGGTCGCGCGCGAGATATGAAAATGAGGGTCTTTCCAGGCCAGGGGCTTGTGGCGGGCAGTTCTGTGGGCTGGTCGAAGCCGCAGACTGGTTGGGTGAAATTAAACACGGACGACGCTTTCCAAGAGCGCACCGCGATTGGGAGGTCCACCTGCACCATACCTTTAGGGAAGCTAACCAGTGTGCCGACAGATTGACGTGTTTTGCACGAGTTTTACGACCGGGCTCGCACCTTCATCAGGACCCTTCGGCGTTCCTGCAGGAGCTTATGCACCGTGATACGCACGACGCGATGTATCCCCGCCAACAGCGCTAGTTTTCTTGTTGTTGCGTCCCTTGTACTCAAAAAAAAAGGTAAAGGATCTAACCAATTGATTTTTCCTTGTCGTTTATACAGTTGATATGATCGCTGAAAGGTGTGTAGTTAAATTTCATGGGGATGATGGCATCATCGTTTGGTACAGGTTCAATGACAGTGCGACTTGTAATTATCCATTGTATTTGTAAGTCTTCAGTTTGATATTGAGGCAGAATTGGCTTCACAATGGCATTACAAATATTTTTTTTACACGGTTGCAAAATATGGCTCATTTGTTAGACATCATTGTTGAATATAATACCTTTAACTTGCAATCCCTGTTAATAATAAAGAAATCGTTAATAATTAAGTCAAAAAATAAATATTTTGAATGAAGAAACTGTAATTATTATACCTCATAATCAACAAAGATAAACTTTTGTCTCTTCTATGGTGTGCCAGGTGATGTGATAACATACTGTTTTTCTTGGACAATAATTTCACATGACCACCATTGAGTACCAGGTAAAATATCCTTAATCAATAAACATTTTTCCATCCTGAAAATTTTGTTTAATAAATTAATCATGAGAAAAGAATTTTTTTATATGAAATGAAATTATACTAACTTGAATAAAACAATTAATATACCTTTTGACAAGTTTATACTTTATAATTTGACCAATTGAAATATTTCATGGAACACAATATTTCTTGTCTTTTGATCAAACTTTGAAGATTTAAAAGTTCCTGGAATAATTAGAACTTTAATGGATTCAGGAGTTCGAGCTCTTGACAGAGCCATATATAATTGTCCATGTGAGAATACAGGCTGACGGAGATAAATTCTTATATAATTAAGTGTTTGACCTTGGGATTTGTTTATGGTCATTACAAAACACAAACGAATAGGTAATTGCATTATGAAAAAAGGTATTCCATTTCTTCATTCTATGAAGATTGTAAGGGAATTTTATGTATAAAAACTAATTTTCCTTTGTAAGGTCCAAAGATAATTTCTGCAGAAATTGTATGGTCTTTTAATTGTCTGCATATCAACCTTGTCCTATTGCATAGTCCCTCAGTTGAATTCAAATTGCTCAGGAGCATAATTGGGGAGCCTTCTTTGAGTAAGAGTCTGTGTGGGGGTAGGCCATTTGGATTTAAAAAATTGAGAAAATCTTCATAATCTGCTTGATGTCTTCAGTCAACCGTTTTGCCAAAATTCATGTATGAGTGCATATTTCCTGACAATTTGTGAATCATCATGTCATTAATTTTTCAACAAATCTATTTTTTGGACACAGTATACATCTATTTAACATCTGGTATGGATCAGATAAATACAAGCTTAGATCAGGGAAGACGTTTTTAAGTAACCTGATGAAGGCAACGGTGCATCAGAAAGATGTAGTTATAATTCTTAAAAAAAAAGGATAGTAAAATATATAATGAAAATTTTGTCAACCTATTAAGAGACTCATCCTTACTATAGTAAGGAATAACCAATTGTTTTGGCAAAGATATTTGATCTTGCTCATCAACTAGTTTGGTGCCTTCTCCTACACGTAATAAAATTCACAAAATGTTGGATTTGATATAGCTCTCATATTTATTTACGCATCTGTCACCAAAAATTTGAATTTAGAAGACTCGAATCAATTAGTTGTTATTTTGTAGCTTGGTCAATAATAGGCAACGTTTGACAAAAATCACCACCAAATACAACAATCTTTCCTCCAAAAGGTTCATTAGAGTCCATGATATCTTGAAGCAAATCATGAAATGCTTCAATAGCTTCTCGTTTTTAACATAGAAGCCTCGTCCCATAAGATAAGACTACATTCAAATATCAATTTCCCAATACTGCTTTGCTTACTTAATTGACAAACTTTTTTCTTTGAAAAATCAAGCGAAATTTTAAATCTTGAGTGAGTTGTCCTACTACCAGTAGGGACTGATGCTGCAACACCTAATGTAACAACAATAATTGCAATATGTCCCTGTGACCGTAAATTTGCAAGGAAAGCTCGATATAAGGTAGTCTTCCCAGTTGCACCAAGACCATCAATAAAAAAACTTCCACCGCTCGAAGCCAAAATTGAATCCAAAATCAAATCAAATATGTATTTTTGCTCGTCATTAATATTGTTCATAAATTCCATCTGGTTTGAAAAATAAATAAACAATTAGACAAAATTGATAGAGTTTCAAAATTATCAAAAAAAGTTTTAAACTTTGATCGCGACCTGCTACATAAGCAAGCCCTGCTGAAGTTAACTTTCATCGTGACCTGCTAAATAAGCAAGCCCTTCTATGAGTTTAGTGGAAAATTCATCTGTTGTTAATTTCTCTACATTTCAAAAAAAAGTTTTAAAAAATAGAAGAATAAAAAGAAGGCATATAAAAATTATCATGAAAATACCAATAATTATGCTTTATCTCTAAGAACGGCAAGCCTTCAATTTTTGTAGCTAAGTTAACGTAGTTGTCATTAGCTCTTAGTAACCATTCAATACAATTCTTAGTACAAAATTTCTTCTGTTATCAGGTAGAAAACATTGTTAAATGAAGCAGATATTTTGTGCAATATTCATATAAGTTGCTTCTGCCTACTTAAAAATGCGAAATAGTAGAGAAAGAGAAGTATTTGACCTGGTTTTGTGATAGAGAATTTTCCTTCGTTAGACACCAAATAACATATTTATTTTTTTGAACCTGATAGACAATTCCTCTGTAACTCATTTTGAACAAGTAGAACAAGAGGAAGCTAACCGAATTTGAATGGAATTAGAATATAATGGGATTGTTGTGAACCAAATTTTAAATAAACAAAAGGCTTCTTTAGAAAAATTTAAAACATATTAAATGTTTATTAAAGTAACATTAATTATTTGCATATTTCATTTCTAACTACATTTAAGTACCTGACCTATGAATCCAAAATATTGTCCGCGTAAAATAGCTCGGCATATGCGTCTTTAAATAGCCTTCGTATCAACTAAAAATATTGACGGATATCTATGGATATATATTGAAAGATTTTATGTGATTCGACGGCAAGTTCTTTTGAAACGAGTACAATTAACATATTTCTACGGAAAAATATAAATATGTCACGGGTGTGAAATGTTAAGCCACGCTCATGAAAGTGAATTAAGATGTCAGGCGAATTTTAGAAATGTTTTTTTAATCTTTCTCCACCAAATTTGTTGTAATGATGCTTAACCTATATTTTCATTCAAAAGGGTAAGAGGAAACTGAGTAGTTTGATTTACCCAACACGTTGTATGTCACGGGTGTGACATGTTGAGTCACACGCATGACATGTTACCTTTTCATGGGAGTGACTTAACATGTCACACCTGTAAAGGATATAATTTGCTTGAGGATTTGCGAGAAAGTGCAAACTAATTTTTCAAATGTTTTCACTGCAAAATGATATTTGGGTAATAGCTGACTGACGAATTTTGTCTGATATAAGAAACTTTTAATCCATGTTGGGACCCGATCTTGGAACCAGACCCCAACCGGAAAAAACAAAACGGGAAAACTAAAAACCAAAGCCCAAATCGAAAACGAAAGACAAAAGAACGAACGAGGAATCGAAAATGGGCCAAAACAAATACGAAATCGAAGGAACGAATTTACAAAATCTCGGAATCAAAGAAACCAAAATGATTCAAACTCGCTGAAGGTCAAAATCCAGCATCCGGTAACGCAAATATTTTACAAAAACGTCGCGTTGGAAAACTCTAAGACAAACGGTCTAAACCAAAATTCGTATCGGTGTAAAAAAAAAATTTCTAACAACTTTTGGGCAGCATAACGACTGTATTTTTAACATCCCAAAACCTGCAAACGATTTCAAACACACTTCTAAATTCACATCCAACCATAACAAACATCGGACCTCCTGTCCGGAATCCAACCACAATCAACACATAATCATACTCATAGCACTTCAATAATTCTCAATCAATCAACATCATCGGACCTCCTATCCGGAATCCAAACGCAAATAATCACATCTACCCAAGGCACAATCACATTCATCTCATCTACATACCATAACCATACACAAGTTTACGTTCATATCTCAATTTGATACACAAATTCATAATTTATACACATCATGAAATAAATGCTTCCAAAATATTAATGGCATTTTCAAGCCATAATACATCACCGATATAAAAATCCGAATATACAAAAATATACAATGTCAAAATACATCAGAAACTACAATCCCCAGAATTCTTAATATCGGATACCAAAACACATAACTTATAACATAAGTCTAAGATCTTGTTTTTATATCAATCCCGCTTAAATAATAACATAAGCACAAACAGACGGAAATCTTGACTTCCTTTCATCTGAACTCCTGCTCGTTATCTGGAGATGGGGATGAAAGAGGGGTAAGCTTTACAGCTCGTGAATAACATGTTTATAACTGAACAAAAAGCAAAAACATTTGTAAAACTCATTTTCAGTTTGTAAAATTTCACGGTAGGAAAAATCATCAAATGTTTATCTCTCAAAATTTCTCAATTTTTTTTAAAACATTCATGAATAATTCAAAAACATGAATGCACCACAAATATAAACGAAATCACATTTATTAACAGGAACAAAACACTTAACACATCAGAAATGGTTTGAGTCGGTCCAGAAACAGAACGTACTACACAGTCCCACATAGCGGTCCTGTGTAGCCGTGAACATAACGTACTACACCTTCCCGCATAGCGGTCCAGTGTAGTCGTGAACTTATGAGAGTCCTTAAAAGGAACTCCAATGCCGCTAGCGGGCAGGACAAGTGCACTTGACCATCTTATGGGACCTAACCAAACCTACATAACAGATATGTTCATACTTGAAAACAAAATTGCCCTAAGGCACTTTTCGAAAATTTGTTCTCCATACACATGTCATATAGCACACAAAATGCATTCACAATTCATCAATCAATTTCATAACAATCAAATTCATATACAATTTCTTAATCATACTCAAACAAGGAATGCAACAATTTTGCAATTTATCAAAATCATTTATAATCAAAAGAATGTACAAATTTTATCAATTGATCAATCCTTCAAAAACAATGAATTTAACAAATTTAACACTTTATCGGATCATTTGATTTTCTTTCTTTATTTTTCAAAAACATGTACATGGCTTATAATTCAAATTATAAACATAGTACCCACCTCATTTCCATGCTTGAAACTTGATTAAAGCCTCAAATTCTCCATTGCCTCACTTAAATTTCCTCCATAAATTTCAAAAATCTCTAACCAAAGAGCACCCAAATTGAACATCATATAAGGCATAATCACCAACATTAACTATAGAAATCACAAACCCATAACATTTTCAAGCTATCTAAACCAAAATCTCTTAAAAAAATTCAAAGATCAAATCCACCCTTACCTTAAATCTTCTCCAAAATCGACATATCTTGGCTTCAAATAAAGCCCTCATGCTCCTCTTCATTTTTCCTCTTGAATCAACTTAGAAAATCTCTCTCGAAACTTACAAAATTTCGAACCCTAAGTTCTTTCTTCTTTCCCCTTTCTCTTCTCCACCGAAGTTCACTTCTCCCTTCTCTCCTTTCTTTTGTTTTCTTTTGAAATTTTCGTGCTTCTCCTCCTTCCCATACGACAACCCACCTTACATGCATTTAATGAATGCAAAAAGACCAGCTTGCCCTTCCATATAAGCCTTAGAACTTAAAACCTTAAGTGATCTTCCAATAATGCCCTTCCTTTTAGCCTTAAAAACTGACATCTTGACTGATTAGTTTGATCAGGTAAATGAGGCAATTTGACAAAACTTCCTTCTAGAAAAATGTTCCTCAATGCCTTACGTTTCTAACGACACCAAAAACGCTCAATTCGGTTCAGAAATGAAGAAGTTATGGCCAAAACACTTTCAATACTTACTAATCCAAGACTGAACACTAAACCAAACTTCAATTCAGAAATTGAACATCTTAGGGACTAAATTGAAATTCAATTCCTTCATATGACTTGTAGCCCCATGTCTTTATTTTATTTTGCAACAAGAATCAGTTCAATTGAATCTCTACACATCAAGAATTTCCCAAAAATACTAAACCATGTTCAGAAAATTATCCAACTCACTTTGATTAAATCAATCTCTTTCTATTTAATCTCAAATAAATCACAATTTTCCATGAAAATGTAGATAATTGACTTAGAAATCCAACACTTTGAAACCTAAGTCAATCGGATGTCGGACGGAGAAATTATAAGCAAAAGATTGCAAAAGGGTCGGATTATAAGCAAAAATAACAGAACTTCAATTATATATATATAACCGAATTTTCCAAAAATCATAACTCTTGATCCCGAACTCCAAATT
>JAOSBM010147674.1:0-13127 GCA_027568955.1 Erythroxylum tenue | reverse complement strand
ATTATTCTTCCTTAATTAGTTCTTTCTTAATTAGGGTAGTTTTTTCCTATATATTCATGTGTATATCCCTTGTAAATCATTATTAGAGAATGAAATTCTTCAGTATCACGAACTCTTTAGGTAGTAAGTAATGTTCCCAAACTTCAAGAGCTCTCACCAAGGCATAAAGCTCTTTATCATAAATGGAGTAGTTAAAAACTGATTCGCTTAACTTCTCATTAAAATATGCTATTGGATGATTCTCCTGCATCAAAACAACCCCTATACCAATCTCAGAAGCATCACATTCAATTTCAAAAGTCTTGGAAAAATCAGAAAAAGCAAAACAGGTGCATTATATAACTTTTCCTTTAAAGTATTAAATGTATTTTCCTGTTCTTTCTCCCATTTAAAACCAATATTGTTCTTAACGATTTCATTCAATGGAGCGACAATCGTAGAGAAATCTTTAACAAATGACCTATAAAAACCTATTAAACCATGGAAACTCCTAACCTCACTAATTGACTTAGGTGTCAGTCATTCTTGGATAGCTTTCACCTTTTTAGAGTCAACCTCAACTCCCTCAAAACTCACCACAAATCCTAAGAAGACAACTTTATCTATGCAAAATGAACACTTCCTAAGGTTTACATACAACTTCTCTTTCCTAAACATATCCAAAACAGTATGACATGTATGACATGTTTATTTAAGTTCTTATTGCAACTAATATGTCATCAAAGTAAACAACCACAAATTTACCAAGGAATTCACGCTAAAAATGATTCATTAAGCGCATGAAACTACTAGGTGCATTAGATAAACCAAAAGGCATAACCAATCACTCATAGAATCCATATTTGGTCTTAAATGCAATTTCCATTCATCACATTCTTTCACCCTAATATGATGATAGCCACTCTTTAAATCAATTTTAGTGTATATGCAAGCATCATGCAACTCATCTAGCATATCATCTAATCTAGGAATAGGATGGCGATACTTTACAGTGATCTTGTTGACTGCTCTACAGTCCACACACATCCTCCAAGTTCCATCTTTCTTTGACACTAAAATAACAATCATAACACAAGGACTCGTGCTCTCCCTTATGTACCCTTTTTTAAGCAATTCATCCACTTACCTTTGTAATTCCTTTGTCTCCTTTAGGTTGCTTTGGTAAGCTAAATGATTAGGAAATTGAGCTCCTGGTACTAAGTTAATCTGGTGTTCAATCCTTCTCAAAGGTGGGTAACCCATGGGCTACCTCTTCAGGAAAAACATCATCAAAATCCTGCAATAAGGTCACAAACACACTAGGAAAATTTGGGTCAAGGTCAGTGTTAGTAAACAAAGTTTCCTTAAACTGAATCAAGATTAAAGCTTTCTTGCCTAGGTATGAACTCTTTAACTCTCTCTCTTTTGCATAAAAACATGGTCATGTCTTAACATTTTCACTCCTCTCAATTTCTCTTTGCTCACTTTTCATATTCTTTTCTTTCTTTTCACTCACTAACTTCTTCTCTCCTGCACATCCCACTTTCTTTTCCTCATTTGTTCAGTCACTCACCATTGATCCTTATAATTTTATTCTTTTCTCTCATGACCTCTTTTCTCTCATCTTTCTTTTTCACCTCACTACCTGAATCCCCGCTTGATGATTATTGAATTTTTAGTTGTTCAAGGTATACTTCTTTGGGTGATAAAGAAGTAGGGGTAACTTTCCACTCATTATACATAAATACCTATTCATGTACCCATCATGCATAACATGCCTATCAAATTGCCATGATCTACCCCATAATATATGACCAGCTTGTATAGGGTTGACTTCACACACAACTTCATCCGCATATCTACCAATAGTGAATGCAATAACCACTTGCATAGTAATTTTGACTTCACCACTTTCATTCAACCATTGTAGTCTATATGGATTAGGGTGTTTATCACATTCCAACCCCAACTTCTCTACCAAAGTAGTACTAGTCACATTGGTGCAACTACCCCATCTATAATCATACTACAAGCTTTCCCACATACTAAGCATCTCGTGTGAAATATGTTCTCCCTTTTCTCTAGGCTATCTTCCTTCACATTCAAGTTCAATACATGTCTAGCAACTAAAGATTCACCCTTTATAACATACTTAATATTCTCATCAACATCAAAATAATTTTCTAAAGGTGCCACACTCAAATCACTACTATCAGACTCATTACCATCATTAGACTCAGAAACAATATCATCACTCTTAATAAACATAGTCTTCTAAGGGGAAATCAGATGCATAATCACTATGCCATTGACATTTAAAGCACTTAATATCCCTATGTTTAGAAGGTCTAAAGGATGGATCAGTAGTACCTTTTTAAATTGAAGTACTCTTCTCCTAACACTTGTTTGACTCATTGCCTTTCTCCTTGGAATTCGAATAGTTCTCCCTCCTTTTATCTTCATTTTTTTCCATTTTGGATTCTATTTGCTGCTAGAATTTGAGAAAGACTTGGCTTCCCTTCTTTGTTTTTGTTGTCTCTTTACCTTTATGGAAATGTTCACTACGTTCTCCATCTTTACATAATGGTACAACTCAACCACATCAGCAATTTCCCTATTCAATCCACCCATGAATTGAGCCATTGTCACCTCTTCCTCTTCTTCTATGTTAGCTTTAATCAATAGTATCTCCATCTCCTTGTGATAATCTTCTACTGTTTTAGTTTTTTGTGTGAGTTTATGCAATTGCTGGTGCAACTCTCTACAATAAAAGGTGGGACAAATCTCTTCTTCATCACTCTTTTCATCTCTTCTCAAGTGGATATAGGTGGTTTCCTATTCCTCCTCCTATTATTTACCAATTCATCCCACCAAACTAATGTATAATCAGAGAATTCCACTATTGCAATCTCACTTTCTTATCTTTAGAATAGTTATGGTAAGAAAAAATCATGTCCACCTTTCTTTCTCATTCCAAGCACACTTCAACATCATTCCTACCTTTGAAGGACGGTATTTTTATCTTAATGGAATTAATATTGCTATCTTTTCTCTCCACTATTTCTTCTCTCCTTCCTCTACCCCTCATAGATTACACTTCATCTTCATACTTATCATACATTCTTTCCAACTATTCCTTCTGGTTCCTATGACTGTCAATTGATCTATTACAATTTTAGATTCTACTGGTTTCATTAATTCTCTCTTCCATCCCATCCATCCTAGTAGATAACTTCTTAAACTTATTCATGAATGCCTTATACATCACTTTCTAATCAGGCATGTTTTCATCCTCCTCATGTAATATTTCCTTTCCGTCTCTTCTAATGGCCATTTTTATAACAAAAAGCTGCAAGAAAATGGTTAATAATAAAATGATAACCTCTCAATTCACTCCCTTATGTGTTTCACTCAAAAGATAGCACTCCAGTCGTGTTTCACTTAAAATTGGCCTTTACCCTCTTTTAAACTTACACACTCAAGCCTTTTTTTACTCAAGTTTGTTGTCCTCAATTGCACTTCAGAATTCAATTTCCAGTCAAGGTAATCCATAAACAAAAAATTAAGATTTAGTAATGCAATGAAAACACTTAAGAAATACGATGGGCACAAAACTACAAGCAAGTATATCGAAATGAATGAAGGAAAAATAGGCATATAAGAGAAATGGATGTATCATGCCCAAAAATACAGAATTTAAATTAACAAGAATTGATTTGTTAATTATGGTGTAAATGGAAACAAAAAGTAAGAGATAAAATAATATATAAATTAATTTCCCTAATGGAAAAGTCAACTTGGATGCAAAGATTTAAAGACACTAAACAAAATGGGAAGCCATCAAAAGAAAATCCTATAATTACATGAACCCCAAAGATGAAATTTATGTTATTTGGCTTTTCTAACTAATTTTTCTAGTTTAAGATATGAACCAATAAAATTTTGTCTTTTTTTTAGCAACATGTTTTTTTATACTACAAACTGGTTTTGTTCTTTTCATGCTAGCAACTGTTTTTTTTTCATTGTTTGACTTGTTTTTTTTTGCTAGTAGTTGTTTTCTTCTTTTCTAGCTATTGATTTCATTTTTTTTAACGAAAAACTCAAGAACAAGATGAACCTTAGTTTCGAATTCTAATGAAAAATAACAATAAAAACAACAAATAAGCACAATATAAATAAGAATTTATCTTAATCCAAGCCCTAATACCAAATGATGTCAAAACCCTAAGGCTAAAGAACTCGATGAGTGCGAGCGCTTGAGAGTGACAAGCAGAGACCCATAACTTCTGAGATTATAGGTGGGTTACAGCTCCTTATCTATGGCTTCGTCTTCGTCTTCTTCTCCTACCCCGCCCCGAACCCCTCTTTCCCTTTTACCTATCCTTGCACCTTTCTCCCACCAAAAATCTTCCTTTGAAATCCCTAATCGAACCCAAAACCAAAACACCGACCCAAACACCATCGTCCCCCCTGACTAAAAATCCACCTTTGAAAACTTCCCTTTCCATCAACCCTAACCAAGTTTCGTCAGCGACAAAATCCCTAATAGTTGAAGGTGTATCTGCTTGTCAGTAGAGGACTGATCCCGAAACTTCTTCCCATTCCCTTGAGATTAAAACTTCAGGGAACACCAGATCATGGAAGTCAATTGTTTCAGATGGTATGGCAGACTCCACAGAAGATAAAGCTTTAGCCTACTATCCCTCAGAGGTCAAGGAGGATCAGATCTATGTCATCCCCCTCCAGAGTTAGCTAAAAAGGGAGTTGTACATTTTAGGTTAGCTATGATAGGTTTTTTCATAGGAAAACCACCAGCTTTTCCTATGGTTCAGAGGGCTTTAGCAAAATCTTGGTAGAGTTTGGGCTAAAGGAAACTTTAATTACTAGCTCAAACAATGTTTTGTTTAAGTTTGATTCAGAGATAGGATTGAGTTTGGTGTTGGAAAAGGGTCCTTGTGATATCCAAGGTAAGCCCTTATTCCTACAAAAATGGAGTCTGAATGGGGGGGGGGGTGGACAAGAAGATGTTAGGTTTGCCCTGGTGTGAGCTAGGTTTCTTAATATTCCATTAGAATACTGGAACACGGAAGGGTTGGGAAGAATTGCAAGTGTTGTGGGACACCCTCTCCTTATGGATACTCAGATGGCTAGGATGTCTAGGATAATGTATGCAAGGATGTGTGTGGAGTTAGAATTATAGAGGAGTTGGCCTTCCTGTTTCCAATTGGCTACTTACAATAAGGAATGGAAAATAATTTTTAACGAAATAAGGATTGAGTACGAATGGAGGCCTGATCATCATATACAGAAGAAGGAATGGGCATCTATAGGTTGATTGTTTGAGATTAGATTACAACATTAGTTGGAGAAAGGAAAGGAGAAGATACAAAATATTCCAAATCAGCAAGAAAAGGAGCAGGGATTAATCTCAAAGAATACAGTTAAAATTAATAAGGAGATTAGAACATCAGAGATTCAAATTGAGCAATGTAAGGGCCAAGGACCTCAACAGATGGATCAAAATAATGAGCTGACAATACAAGTTGATAAAGATGCAAGTACTACTGGTAGTCCTTCTCTTCTAATCAAGGATCAATATAAGCAAGATAAATCGATTGGAGACCTTGAGGATCCAACTTTCCTACTGTAAATCAAGTAGTTACAATTCCTTCCTCTCTTATTTCTGAATTGATTCCTAATAGTCCTGGTATTATGGGAGGGGTAAAGGGGGATTTTACTGTGAGGAAAAATAGGAAATCTAGGAGGAAATAGAATTAGGAGATGTTTCTAGTTTTTGTGTTATAGATTTAGTTTTTTTGGAATGTTAGGGGTCTAAACAACCTTCAAAAACAATTAGTTGTACATGCTTGTCTTAAGAGATTATCTGTTTCTTTTGTTTGTTTGATTGAATCTAGGATTAGGTCTCCCTCTTATTTGAATAATGTTTATTCCTCTTTGTTTCCTAGATGGCTTTCTTACAGTAATGTAGACCAAGCTTCGAATGCTAGGATTGTGTTAGCTTGGAACCCTGATTATTTTTTGTGTTCTATACTAAGCTCTAATGACCAACTGATTAATTTAGAGTTGACCCCTAGGAATTGTTCTTCATCCTTCTTAGTGACTTATGTTTATGGGTCCAATAACCTCAACCATAGGAAGAATCTTTGGTCTGATCAGTCAAATATTAACCTCTCTGTAGGTAATCTTCCTTGGATTATAACAGGGGACTTTAATGTTATTTTGTTCCCTCAAGAGGCAGATCCTATAAGTCCCTTAGCTATGAATGGGATGAGTGACTTTTGGAAGTGTGTTGAGGCAATGATTTGTATGATTTAAATTCTAGTGGTCTAAGTTTTACTTGGAACAATAAACAATGCAGAGATTTCTTTATTGCTAGGAATTTAGATAGAGCCCTCATTAACTTGGCTTGGAGCTCTAGGTTTCCCAGTTCATATAGTGTCATTCATAACCCAAACATCTCATACCATTCTCCAATAGTGGTTAGGTCTTTAACAAACATTCAGAAGAGATCTTCTCCTTTTAGGTTTTCTAATTTGCTAGCCTCTCAGCCTAATTTCCTTCAGACAATAGAGGATGCTTGGTCCTCTCAAGTTCAGGGTACTCCTATGTTTTGTGTTGTGTCTAAGCTCAAGATGGTTAAAAAAGCTCTCAAAATTCTAAATTCTGGCCAGATAGGTGATGTGAATGTTAGAGTTGAGAGTTGCCAAGTTACTCTTAATAACATCCAGGATCAAATGGGACTTTTTCCTAAGTCTTCTCATCTGATTGCTAAGGAATCTGAGGCCATTAATAAGTTAATTAGAGCTCTAAAAGATCAAGAGTCATTCTTCAAACAGTCTTACAGGATTAAATGGCTCAGAGAAGGGAGAGGAACACCAAATTCTTTCACAACTCACTCCTAGCTAACAGAAACAGAAACAACATATATTCTTTAGTATTGGGAAATGGGAACAGGATTGTTGGTCTAGAAGAGATTCAAGATCAGTTTCTTCAATACTTTCAGGGTTCTATTGGGGATAAAAAGGTTCTTCACTCTTCTAAAGAGTTTTTGGAAAATCTTTTCCCTCATTTATTGCCTAATAATCTTTCTAATTCTCTTATTGTTGAAGTCTCAGCACAAGAGATTAGGGAGGTTTTCAATTCTCTTAATCCTAGTAAGGCTCCTGGTCCGGATGGGTTTAATGGATTTTTCTTTTAACAAACCTGGCATATTATTGGAGAGGAAGTTACTAGTGCCATCTAAGATTTTTCCCAACATGGAAAACTCCTCAAAGAGCTGAATAATATTTTTCTAACATGGAAAACTCCTCAAAGAGCTTAATTCGACTTTTATTTCACTCATTCCTAAAAAAGATCACCCTTCCACAGTGTTAGTGCAACATCCCACTACCATAGGGTACATACCCAAACATTCAGGAACATTCAAGTACATATCTTATGCTAATTGTATATTAGAGCAAAAACAAATCCAACTTACACATGGCATTCGGTATTTTCATGAAAATTTTCCAGTTCATAACATTCTAGTAGACTTCCACACTTTCACCCTATCAATCACTTTCAATTTAATTCAGATAGCTCTAAATTTTTATGGAGAGAAATAAAAATGTCTTAAGAATCCATTGATCCAAGTTTCAAGTCATTTGGAGTTAGGATGAAAAAGTTATAGCCAAAAGACTTAGGGTTGTTCAATGAAATACTCTAGTTCATAACCCATACATGCAACTACCACCTTTTTCTCTCTCTAGCACGCAAATCTTATCTTCTTCACCAAACCCATTTTTTTCTTCTCATTCCTTTTCCAACTTAATCACTTCTAAATCGTCTATTATGCTTGTCTACACTCACTGTAACTTCCAAACAATTCAGAAACAGTCCTAAACTTTAAACATCACAAATTCGAAATTCCACTTCTCCCTCTCTCTCTACTGTTTTTCTTAAAACTTCTCTGCACTGCCAAACGTTTTTGCACTATACAAATTTAGATTCCCTCTCATTACCTTATATTTTCCATTTTAATGCTTTCCCCACATCATGGTATCTCCAGAAATTTTCCCTAAGCTCTAAACTCAAATAACATCACTTCTAATCATGCATGCAATACACCGCAAATCAACAGAGCAACATGAATAGCCAATATTTTCTGCCAATTCACCAATCTTTCATCTAACTCATTTCTCAAGTTTATTCACCGAAACTCTATTGCTAAATCTATCCCATGCATGTATTCATCTCTAACACTAACCCATCATCAAAATCATTTTACAAAACTCAGTAAAGCTCAAGACATAACTCACTTGAGTCTGTAACCAAATTTTAGTAGTGAAACTGACAAACAAGATTTTGGGGGTGAGTGAAACAAAGGAGAGCATGGTGATGAATATTTTCGGTGAAGACCAAAGCCATTCCGAAGATGTTCTAACTTTTTTGTGTATTATTATGCTAGTGACATATGGCTCCATGCATGTGAGCCATTTGTCACTCATATAAGACTGTCACATGTCACACTATCATTGGTCCAAAATATCCCAAATTTTTTAGAAATTTCTAAAATTCACCAAAAATTCCGAAATAATAATATGACTCTCCAAATAAATTTTCAGCTCAAAAATTTCACAATTCACATTTTAATTTCATTTTTAACAATTAATAATACCCAAAAAAATGTCAATGAATGCATGTACAATCATATGAACGTGCAAAAATATACATGTCACATTTAACTTATGCATGACGTGCATTTTCCCTAATTTTCAATACTTTCTCATAAATTACTATTTTAGCCTTAACATGGGTAATGGGATGTTATAGTTAGATTATAGGCCCATCTCTTGTTGCAACATGCTTTATAAGGCGATTACTAAAATCATAGCAAATAGGCTTAGAGAGATTCTTCCTCAAATTGTTAGTCCAAACCAAAGTACTTTCATTAAGAACCGTCGAATAGGGGATAACATCTTGTTGGCCCAAGAAATTTTCAAGAATTATCATTTTTCAAATAACCAGAAGAGATGCACTTTTAAAGTGGACCTTTAAAAAGCCTATGATTCCATTCAATGGGATTTTCTCCTAAATGCATTAGTTGTTGTAGGCTTTGCTCTAAATTTCATAGAATGGATCAAAGAGTGTACCTTCTTACTCTATTTTGATCAATGGATCTCCCTCAAAAAATTTTAAAGGGAAGTCAGACCTAAGACAAGGAGATCCCTTATCTTCATTCCTCTTCATTATTTGTATGGAAGTTTTATCTAGGAGTTTGAATGTTCACATAGATGGTAGCCCTTCCTTCAAATACCATTGGAGGTGCAAAACCCTTCAACTCACCCATCTCTTGTTTGCTAATGATCTCTTAATGTTTTTCCATGCGGATCTGAGTTTAGCTCAAACTTTGCTTAATTGTATGTGTACCTTCTCTAGTTTTTCTGGTATGGACATGAATCCTTCCAAGAGTCAGTTTTTCTTATCTCTTGATATGGACCACCTGACTCATCAAATGGAATTTTATCTCTGGGCTCAAGAAAGGCACTCTCCCCATACGGTATTTGGTGGTACCTCTCTTAATAGGTAGGTTATCTAGGAGGGATTGCTTACCCTTATTGGACAAAATTGATGCTAGGATTAACAAATGGACTCATAAAAACCTTTCCTATACTGGTAGACTCCAATTGGTGATTTCTGTCCTTTCTTCCTTTCAGGTGTACTGGTCTACCCATTTCATTCTTCCTTCTTCCATCCTTAAGGATATAGAGTCTAAACTTAGGAAATTTTTATGGGTTAGGAAGGTGGCTTCTAAATCTCGTGCTAAGGTTAAATGGAGTGACATTAGTAGACCGAAAAGGGAGGGAGGTTTAGGGATTAAACATTTGTCAACATGGAATTATGTCCTGTTAGGGAAGGATCTGGTATCTGTTTATTGATAGTGACACTTTGTGGGTTAAGTGGAAACATACTATTATATTGAGAAGGAAAAATTTCTGGAGTACCCAACCTACCAATAGTAGTTCATGGAGTTGGAGAAAAATCTTATTTGTGAAGGATAAAATGGGGAACCAATTCAGATTTAGGATAGGGAATGGAGATTCTACTCTTTTATGATAGAATCCTTGGCATCCTAGAGGAATCCTGAAGAACTTCTCTTCTCCGAGAGAGATCAATGGGTCGGAACTACCTATGACAACAAGAGTCTCCGAAGTTATCAATAATAATGAGTGGAGATGGCAAGAGGAAACTATAGAGATCATTGGTCACCTAGAGCCCTACTGTACCAACCAAATAGCTCTAAACCAGATTGTTTGGAGTGGTTAGCTAGCCCTTCAAAAAAGTATACTATTGGTTCAGCCTATAACTTCTTGAGACCTCCAATACAGAATGTTCCTTGGCATAAACTGGTTTGGTTTAGAAGTAATAGCCCTAGGTGTTCTTTCATACTATGGCTGGCTTTCCTTAAGAAGTTGCAATCATGGGACAAACTTCTCTATCTCCATACTCCTAACCACTGTTCCTTGTGTACCTCAGACAATGAGACTATTGAACACTTATTTTTTGAATGTCCCTTCTCTAAAATCGTGTGGGAACAATGCCTCAACCACTTCCATATACACTTTACCAATCAGACAAACCTTCAATCCATCCCCACTTGGTTTAACTAATCCTCAAATATCAGAACCTCTGATATTAACCTTTTTCGTATCCTTCTTTCTACTACTGTCTATAACATTTGGACTGAAAGAAATACTTGAACATTCAAAGATGTTCCAATTATTAGTGGGGAGCCTGTACTCTAGAGTAATCTTCCAAGTTATGGAACATCTCAGCTCAAACACCGTGAGGAGGTAATTGTTGAGGTTCTTATTCACTAATAATTTTTTTCTGCAAGTTTGTTATTTCAGGAGTGCCAAATGCAAGTCCAACATTTCTTAGGTTTCTAAAGCAAAAGAGAGACAGGTTCAGGAAACATTTTTGTTCCCAATTAGCGAAACGTGGAGTTGGCAGGTTAAGGACTTTCCCGAAACAAATAAGAGGATTTCTAGGAAGAAGCTCACAAGCTTTTACAGTAGCAGAACCATCTCCTACGGTTGATTTGGATTGTAATTAATTGTTGGTTGATTAATAGTGCTGTAAATTGATTCTTGGTTAGCTTGGGTTACTGGTTAGATGAGCTAGCTCTAAAAGGTTTTCTTTAGTAGGAAGGCTATTGTTGTCTCGTGTTTGTTGTAGGGAAGTGATGTAGCTCCCTCATGTATTTACCTTATGTTTCATTTTGGTAGGTAAGAGATTACTGCTCAAGTAGTCTCTAGTGATGTACATAACATTTTAAATTTATATAAAATCTTCTGATTTACCAAAAAAAAAAGAACTAGAAACTCCTTAAACACATACTTTGGATAGAATAGGTACAAGATGAAATCCCCAACCTTAATGAACCCCCAATCAATTATATGAAAGAAAACGCATCATTACAAGAAATATGACGTTTACCGATGGAAAACTCAATATTTCCGTTGGAAATTGGAAACACTGACGGAATGCGACGAAATATCGAACCGTCGTTAACAAGGCTGTCGCTAATTTTTTAACGACGGATGAAGCTCCGTCGGCGTATTAACAACGCCCTACCGACGGAAAATAATCCATTGGTGTTATCTACCGACGGACATTGATTGAAGTTTCCGTCGGTGGATCTTAAACATCACCGACGAATTATTTCTGTTGGCATAATTTACGGATGGAACCACCGTCGGTACGTCTAGATCAATAATAATGGTGAGTTTTAGTAGTTAACGACGGTTTAATATCCGTCGGTAATTGCATTGTGGTACCGACAGATAATTAGACGTCAGTAAATTTAAATCAGTTTTATTACCAACGGTATGATGTAATCCGTCGATAATAAGTTTTATTAAACTAAACCCATTTCATCATCTTATGATAAATGCATATTTTCAAGAGTTCAAGCACCTGTGCATACTCACTTAATTTGTATATATGTATATATTTGTGTAATCAGAAAATTAGATGATAATATAGAGTTAAAAAAATATATATTGGTTTAAATTGGTAATGAACACATTAAAGTGTACATAAATTCTTATGTTTGTTTTTGAAACATAATGAGTTTGACTATCTAAGGTTGTAGTGATCGCGGGTGGTCCTCTTGAGAACTTACCTTCGACCGTTCCATCTCCTATCTCAGCTAAGCCATCTGCTCCATCTCTTCTATCATCTTTGCCATTAGCTCCATCTGCTCTCTCATCCATTAATCCTGCTCCCTCATCCGTTGATCCATCTGCTCTGCCCGCCCCTCTTCCAAATGAGCTATCTTCTCCATCAATGTTTACACTATGGCCCGAAGCTCGATGACCTCGTTGTTATTCGTTGGCCTAGTTGACGCTGCTGTACTGGACTGAGAAGATTGCGAATAACAAGTGTTCGCATATGAACCTAGGCCGAATATCCTGCCACGACGATCCCTACCACCCACGGCTTCAAAATACATCTGAGTCTCATCTACAGGTTGTTCTCGGCTGTGCAGTCAACTTTCTGTGTGTCTCAAACCAACTTATTTTGCCTCCGTTTGGCAGATAAACCGCATCAAAGTCATTGCCACAATGAGGAAATGCCAATTTTTCCGCTGTGCTCCAACCAGATAACATGGCCAACGCTAGGAAGTCACTAACGGTCCACATCAAAGCCGCTCGCAACACAAAATTCTGTTTAAGAGATACATCATATGTTTGCATACCATTTTCCCAAAACTGCCGCAATTCTGATATCAATGGTTGTAAGAAAATATCTATTTTTTGCTTCGGATTTGTTGGTCCTAGCACAATAACTGCCAAGAACATATAAGCCTCTTTCATACATATCCAAAGAGGAAAATTATGTAACACCCAAATACCCCCTGGGAGGATACATGGATGCCACCCAAGGCAGGACAAACAAAATCAAACATCACACTTACATTTTTAGAATCTCAAACACACATATAATACATATCGTAATTTCAGAAACAAAAATCCAAAGAATATTTACAGGCCCAAACAAACGAAACAAAATAATTAAAAAAATCAGACTCCTTTGGCCAATGCAGTTGATTTGTCCCAGTCTTTAAACTCTTCGCTCTGAAC
>JAOSBM010147618.1:0-13141 GCA_027568955.1 Erythroxylum tenue | reverse complement strand
AATCTGAATTAAGCATTTGTTTTTAACAAAGAGGGTAAAACGAAAAAGTATACACAATTCAACCCCCCTTCTTGTGTGTTAATTATCATTATACTAACGTGTGATTAACTTCAATATTAATCCATTTATTTTTCCGCGTCATATTCTTTCCATGTGAGACAAACTCCTAGTTATATTCCAACATGCCCCCCCTCACATGTGGGCTAATTTAGGGCCCAACACATGACACAGTCTATCGTGTCGAGGTGGTGACGACTAACCCAGGAGCAACCTGCTCTGATACCATGTCAACTTTTGTAAGATTTGACCCAAACAAACCGAGCACATACAAGCCTAGATGAGGTTCTATCCTAAAACTAATCGGTGATAGGAGAAGCAACTCACTAGGCTTCTATGCATGCTCAAGGTCATATATTCTTTCCATGTGAGACAAACTCCCACTTATATTCCAACTGTTTGTTTAAGTATCTTCATACTTTAGTCTATGAAATCGACTACTTCCTTTATAAGGAAAAATATAACATGTGTTAGTCTTTTTACGTTCTATTAATCTCTAGTCTTAATAAAACAATAACGAGGAACAATTTAGGGATGATACATAAATGCAATATAAATCTCATAATTATAATCTCATTATAATTTTATTTACAATGTATAATTATCTCATGAACTCTATCATATACATCTAATTATATGCAAGATAAATAATGTCTTTAAATAATTGTCACTAAACTACAACCCAACTAATTGATTGAAAGACATAAAATAACACTTCCTTGACTTGCAACAAAGTTTTAATCATGGACCACAGTGAAGCAACCGCAATTGTGTTTAATCGTGGGCACTAGAGAGATAACTATAAGATACTTGATCATATCGTCAAAATAAGTTTGTACAGGAAAAACATGCATTAAAGCCTCAATTCCAGAAATAAAATTATTGCTTCGTCAACCATCATACACTATATACAAGAATAGATGTCAAACACATCTTGTGTGGGTACATTCAAGATTTTTTTTTTTTTAACACGATGGTGCTTGAAGCAATCACGGTGATGGATTCTTTCCATTGTTCGTGGTGAATTAGGTGTAATGTTTCCAATAAAAACCAGACATCAGTATCCAAATTGAATAAATAACATGATCTATAAAGTAACCGGCCTAGCAGCCATTACAAACCTCTGATAATCACTTCCACTTTGGTTTCGATCTATACAGTTTGTGTACGACACTTGTTGAAAGTGATGCGACCCAAAAAAGGTTCCCAATTCATGCTGATTTACTTATCATCGAGACTCACCATTTGCAATGTTCAACGAATCCTATTTTTAAATATTTTCATTAGTTCAGAAAAAATATGCATGTGATTGTCAATTGTACCTTTAAGAAGGATTTTTTATTTTTCACAAAAGCAGACGAGTAGAGAAGAATAAAAATATTGATGGCACTAGCCGACTTTTACTTTTCCAAAAGAAGCCACTTCCTTGATTATGATACTAAGATGAAGCTTGTGCGTGAAAATAGTAAACTGAACAATGGGACTTCATTTTACTGCAAAGATAAATTTAATAACTTAATAAATTGAATATTGGTTCTGTCTGATTCTGATGAGATTGGGCGCTGCTGCTTCGATTCATGAGATTGGTTGACTTTAGCTGATAAATACCTGCAAAACAATAAAAGGCACACGGGGGTTGATTTCCGGTAGACCCCTCGGACGCTCAAATCAGTATTTTGGTCAAGGTTTTGGTAGCTGTGAATAAAGATAAGTAGGGTTCTAATGTCGTACCTTTTTCATGATGAGGTAGTGAACTTATATATGAAAAATACCTACTAGGTTTAGGTCTTCCCTTATGATTGGGAAGTCACTATCTATAAATGGGTCGTCTGCGCCTGAGCCTAGTACGACCAACATAACCAAATACGTTATGTACAAAATATCACTCTTTAATTTTCCATAAAAATTATCTCAAAAATAATCATTTTTGTAAGATTGTCAAAAAAAAATTGAAAGTAAATATGTGATTTGAAATATTAAGATTTAAAATAGTAATAAATTTGATACCATTCATCTGAAATATTTTAAAATGGGATCATATTTTGAATCAAGTCAAGTGATACGATCAATTTTGAATAGTTCGACTTTTTCAGTGTATGTTTTTTTATGGCATGTTTGTTTTCATTTATGTTTTTTACTTTTTATTTTTTTCAAATTTAGTAAAAATATGTTTATTTGAATTTTTTTTGTTTCTAGTTTTAGCTTTGGTTTCTTTCTATTTTTAAAATTTATGAAAACTACAAAAAAAAATTGATTGTTGTTTTCTTTTTCTGTTTTTTCCATAATGTGATTTAGTATCAACTAAATATATATTATTTAATTATTAATTATTAATAAGAATTTATAAATAATTTAATTTTATATTATATTTAATTAATTGAAATTATTAATAATTTAATTTAATTTAATAATTTAGTTAATTTTTTAATTAAATTAAATTAATTATTATTAAATAATTAAAGTTAAAGTATCCTCAAAATAAATAAATTTAAAATAAAATTTTGATTTAATAACTAAAATATATTTAAAATAAATATTAATTAATAAATAAATTTGCATTTTTAAATTATTTATTTTAATATAATAAATAATTTTTATAAATAATTTATTGATAAATATTATATGAAAGATTAAAATAAATTTGAATAATTAAAAATAACTTATCTTTAAGTTTTATCTAATTTGTAATTATCATCAGTAATAAAAATATATCATAAGTTTTTTATTTCAAATATCCCTACACTTGGTTGTCCTCAAGCAAATCATAATCTAAATCATTAAACTTACAAATATTCATCCCTTATTAACCTCAACGTATCCATCCACACTTTAAATCATTATATCATATCAATCAAATTAACATACAATTAGATTCAAGTTATCATATAACCAACTTTCGTGAGACAATATCAATAGCAATCAAATAGATAATCTTTTTAAAATCAAAGTTACAATTGTTCACACCCTTACCAAAGATTCACTCAATGCACTCAAATTGTTAGGGTGGAAAGTGTAGAAACTCTCAAATTAATACATATAAGGATTCGTAACTATAAGCTCGTGATCAAATCATATCTCCACCACTTATAAGTAAACTAGAAACAAAAATCAAATGATCTTGTTATAAGGTTTTATTGAGGCTTAGGTAAATGTATGATAAGGATAACAAAAAAGGTGATAACATCGAATGAAATTTACAAAAATAAATTTACTTGAACTTAGTTCTTCACAACATAAGTCCTTCGCACCTTAATTGCATTGGTACAATAACTTTAACACTACTTTTTTTATTTGATTTGATTTTTTATTTTTTTTAGCATTCACCATGTACCAAAAATCAAAGAAATATTGGACCTCTTTAAAAATTTTCAATATAATCAAAGTCTCAAGCAATCAAGTAAATGTAAATCCCTTATCATTTCAATACTTCTAATTTAACAAATGTGGTCTCAGTATGGTAATAAAAAGCAAGTTCTAGAATCATCCAACTATGTATAATAACACATATTAAAGAATGAAAGAGCTTAAAATAGCAATGTAATTGCTCTTAAGCTCTTAAGCTCACAAAAAAGGGCCTTATGTGCGTAAATAATATGCAACTTTCATTCAAATTAATTATCCCAATTATTACTTAAAATATGACTTATAAAAGCAAGTTTATTACAATTTTCATCCTTTTGCATACTAATTCAATTCAATAATCAATAATAATCCAAAGTAATTTGGATGTATAATTTTAAGTGTGGGGAAGAGATATCTTAAGCTTATTGTACACAATAAAAGCCCAGAATAAATAAAATAATAACAAAAAACACAAAAAGTGAGAAAGTTATGACTTGGTACTTCCATGAATAATAAAATTTAAAATTTTCTGAATTTGATAAAGAGTCTATCCACAATTATGTAAAACCATCCTTGCAAAATATTTATTAAAAAAGGATAAAAATAAAATAAGGTAAAATAAAGTAAAACAATAAAAATAAAAATGACAAAATAAAATCGCACTATTAATGTTTTGACAAAATAAAATAAAATAATAAAGAAATATACATAAATAATAAGATATAAAAATAAAAATAAAACATCCAGACTGTTTGTCCCTCGATGAGTCTGACATGTCCATCGTCAGAGGATCCTCGGGTCTCGGAGCCTCATACTGCTGCAGAGTTAAAGATGATGCAGCCGCTCCAGATGGTGGAGGTGGGATGGATATCTCAAGATGTCTTGTCATCTACATTAAAACATCCTCCATCCATCTATCATGGACTTTTCGTCTCTCCATTCGCTTCGTCAGCGTTGCTTGTTGGACTCAAATAGTGCACTGGACTCCTATGATTCACCCTATGTGCTTCTCTATCCGAATTATCTTTAGCTGGTCCCGACATCCCAGTGATGTCAACACCTTAGGAAATCCTATAGTAGCCTCCTCCTGAGCTGCTCCTCCCGTCTAAGATGGCAGTAAGCCCTATCTAAGTGTGGCTACTCTGCTATATTGGGGTGATCCCCATTTGTGCCCAAAGTCGCATACTTGTCTAAAAGTCCCATCAGTCGATAGATATCTCCTGTTAGTCCTTGCCTCTTGCGTACCATATGGATATTCTTCATGATGTCCAAATTTTTAGCAATTATGATATCGCACAGCCTCATCGGTGGTAACCTCCCAAAGATTCTCATCCAATTATATGAATACCGTACCGACGCTGGTACTGGATTAGGTTATGGTATGATACTATATCGGTACCGGTCAATAACAAGTATCGTTTTGGGTCATTTTTAAGTTTATAAAATAGTCCCTGAATTTTTTTTTTAAAATGCAAAATAGTTCATTTGTCATATTGTACTGTATACTTTATAATTTTACATCAACCATGTCTCGAAAAATTATAACAATAAATAATAACCACAATTAATATGAAATAATAGTAATTTTCAAAAATTTCACATATAAATAATAACTAAAATTAATATAAAAAAAGACAATCATCATCATACAAATATAAAATTAAAAACAATACAAAGTATTTAAAATATTGCACAATTTACGACAAGATTTCGTGTTGAGAAAACAACAAAGTAAAAGTGAAACATGAACAAAAACATTTACAATTACGTTGCATATATAAATTTTAACATATACATCAAATATAAGTAAAATTAAAAGAAGAGGAGAAACAAAAACCTGGAACTTCATTCAATCATGTACGGGAGGATACCAGATATAATTGCACTAACCGCAATTATCATTTGGTAAAAAAATTTCATTATTGAGAGGAGCCTCATCACCATCATCATTCAAATTCAATGCACCAAATGACATGTCAATGCTTTCTCATTCAAGATTATCTTCCAAGTCATTCACATCTACCAAACTCGATTCCTCAATCTACCAAAAGATTGATATTATCAATGCAAATTGGATTTACTAAATTACTTGTTATGTTCAAAGTCCTAGTAAACAATAAAATTAAATTATTAAAAAATTATAAGAAATTATATCTGAATTAATAATGATAATAACCTACATTTCTTGAAGCTTTAAATTGTAACGAACGAAGACCAAGTCATTCAATCTTTTCTACTTCAATCTATTCCTTTTCTTGGAATGAATGAATTCAAATGTGCTCCAGTTCCTTTCATAATCTATTGCACTCATACATTGACATAAAATTTGAATTGCAAACCTTTGCAATTCTGAAACATCACTTCCGAATTGATCCCACTAAGAAACTATAAGCCGTAAGATAACAAAAGTAGCATTATAAACAAAATAAAGTGATAATTAATTTTCAACAAGTAAGAAAAGGAATAAAATCTCATACTTGGAGAAAGTTTTGCTCTTTGTCGAATAGTAATTTGCATTCCAAAATTCCCAAAAAATCGTTTATAAAGCTCCATTTGTGAGCTCAAGATATCTTGCATCATCTTATGGGCAACAACTGTTGTAATAGTTAATACTATTCCCCTATTAACTTCAATTTTCTTTATAAAACCTGATTCGAAATAGAAACTAGGATTCAAAAATACCCCAATTACAAAAAACAGAAAATAAAAAGTTGCCTTTCCCACTTGTCATTGATGACTGCAAGATAAGGTGTATACAAAAAGGCATATTCTTTAGATTGGTCTTGATTGCTTCCTTTGCCCTCCCCATGACATAAAAAAAATTCATTGTTACCTTTTCATCACTATCATCCAAACAAAGCACATGATCAAAGGCTTATAAACTCGGACAACAAATTGGCATTGAGACCAAAATTCACTATCTTTCAGTATAATTCTGAAAACCTCCAATCCAGCATTAGACCTAGCATGTTGAGATGCAACTCATTTATCACTTGTAAACATCTATCTTAACTCTTTCTTCATCATAACAAAACACTAAAGTGATAAGAGATTTCTTGCAAATCTTGTCACAGCAGGCGACACAAATTTCTACCATTAGTAAATTCATTTCTCTTTAAATTCAACGTCTATACACTATTATAGATGAACTTGGTCATTTTTTTTACTTTCTGCACAACCTTATCAATAATAGGAAAATACCTAACATCCCCTATATTTTCCAACATTAGGTCAATGCAATGAGCAGCACAAGAAGTCTAAAAAAAGAATTATACTTATTTTATAACCTTCTTCTCGCCGCTTTATAAGAGAAATTATTATCAGTAATTAACTGAACAATATTTTCTGGTCGTACTTTATTCACAACTTCATCAAATATCTCAAATAAAGTATCAGTATTTCTAACAAGGCCAGATGCATCAATAGACCTCAAAAACATTAAGCCATTTATAGAATAAACTAAAAAAAATTAATAATAGGCTCATGTCTCCTAATTGTCCAACCATCACAAATGATTGAACACCCATAAGTAGCCCAATCTATTCTTCTTTCTCCTAAATAACTTTTAATTTCAGAAATTGAGTAGCTCAAAAGTTTACCTCTGTAGTCATCAATGGAAGGAGCTTTGTATTCTGGACCGTAACAAGCTATAGCATCTACCATAGGCTAATAATAGTAAGATTGGGAAGCATCGAATATTGCATCTGTATCATACCACCATCTAGCCATTGCCAAATCTACATTATGAGCCGCATCTCTTGATTGCATGACACTACGAATTGAAGGATGGGCTCTAAGATTTGTTCGTGGTGCAAAAAAATTAGTCATCTACCTTCTTCTTTTCCTAACATCAGATCCAGATGCAACATTCTCTTCTTGTTGGGATGGAACAACATCACTACCATTACCACTTTCAACATTTCTAGTATCATCATGAACAATAGCACACTAACTTCTACTACCAATTTCATAATTTAATCTCTCCCTTTTATCTTTCTCAAGCAAGGTTTTCATTTGTCACTTCATATGGCTTACTTTTTTACAGGGTTCCATATCTCCTTTAACCCCAACTAAACGCTCCTTTAATCAGGTGATTCTTTTACCTTTCAAATTCTTGTTACAAAATAAGTAAATAGTATGATTCTTCATACCAGGGACCAATATAGCGTGAGCCCAAACTAGATCATTGTATCTTTCTGAAGCAGTTAAATGTTCAAGAGTAGTTGAACTTCCTTCCATTTATTTGTAAAAATAAATGAAAACATATATCAAAATAAAGAGCATATGATTTCATTACGCAATACGCATGTCCATCATATGTAGTATAACTCATTTTATATGAGTACAACATATACAATTCAATTTCATCCAACATAATTCAATTTTATCCAACACAATTCATTAATAAGTCGAAAACTAACAATTCAAGTATTCAATATACACAATTACATAGTACACATATCCATTTTATGTAATATAACTCATTTTATATGATTACATCATACACAATTTAATTTCATCCAACACAATTCAATTTTATCCAACACAATTCATCAATAAGTAAAAAACCAACAATTCAAGTTTTCAACATATATAATTACACAATACGCGTGTTCATCTTATGTAATATAACTTATTTTTTATGATTACAGCATACACAATTCAATTTCTTCAAACACAAATCAATTTTATCAAACACAATTCATCAATAAGTTAAAAACTAACAACTCAAGTTTTCAACATACACAATACGCGTATAAAAGCTTTTTATAATCCAAACCCATAAAGGAAGAATACAAGTAATTTGATTTGACCCGTCATTTAATTATATTATAGCATTATATTGCATAAAAGTTCAAAATACACTTATTTTTTCTTCTACCATACTGCTATTCTTTTATCCTCTTTTCATGTCTCTTCAAAAAGTGAAAGAAAAGAAAAACTAGAGTCTTCTCTTCTTATGATAAAACTGACCAATGGTTTGACAAATTTAGGTGGTTTTCAAAAGTAAATCCACTAGCTTTCTTAGTCTATTCTATGATGTGCATAACAATTTAATTATCATTACCAATCAATCAACTAATTAACTTGACAACTTAATTGAAAGAGATTGCTAAAAGAATCAACAGATCCATGTGTTTATCAAATGAAGAAAATGGAGATAGAAATCAACTATACACTTGGAAAATGTTAACTATTCAGAAATACAATTATTATTAGTTGGTAATGGTATAATTTTATACTCAATACTATTATCCTAATTTTAAGAATATATAACTAAATATTATATTAATTAATTATTTACCCAATACTATTATACTAATTTTAAGAATATGTAACAAAATATTATATCAATTAATTATTTACTTTAAAGTTTAAAATTTAAATACTAACAATTACATTCTTGGTTTTAAGTTGAAACTTTCAACTTTCAATTCATGCATGCCAATGCATTTCATTTACCAACTTCAATAAAAAAACTTAAGATAAATCTCATATAAACCAAGCTAAAACCAAACCAGACATAAACCAAACCACTAACTAAATAAAATAAAATCGTGCATTTCATTCAATTCCAATCCAAGTATCCAACCATTCACAAATCACAATTCACAATTCAATTCCAATTTTCAACCCATTTTCACAATCGCAAATGCAATTAAGCAGAAAAACCAATTGAAAACACACCCAAAAAATTTCACAATGTATTTGCTTCGAGTTTTTGGGTCGGGTTGAATTTGGATATGGATATATTCCAGATACGACGATTCTGGATGCGCGGCAGAGAGTGGCGTGTAGGAGGTTCAGTGGTGGCGTGGTCTGTATGGAGGAGGGATGAAAATGGTACGGTGATGGCCTGGAGGAAGCTAAAAGTTGTGCGGTAGTTCTGTTGTCACCGGAGAGGAGAACGAGAGAGAGAGAGAACGAGAGAGAAAGTGAGAAACAAAAAATCAAAAGAGGCAGCAGATGAGTGTCAAGGGGAGGGGGTAGGTAAAATTTTTTAATTTTTTTCTAAAAAATCCCAATAGTTTTTAAAATTTACGATAACGGTCTATACCACGTAAAAACTCTGATACTCGTCGGTACCGACGGTCGGTACCATTAATATTGATACCGTTCCATTTTTTTGCCGGTATGGAACGGTATTCAGATTATTGCTCCCATCCTCCGTGCTATCCACGTAACATATGAACTGACGTAGATTGTCTTTATCCTCCTCTTTTCACTCTAACGCCTGAAAAATATGACCAACGTATGCCCTAGGTGAATTGGTGTTCGATCGCTCATACTTTAGAAATAGAGGACGTCCTCATCACCGATGACTTCGTGGCTATCATCCCACCCACTCAATTTATGACTCAGGATCCATAGAGGTATTTTAGTGCGCGGTGTCAAAGGGTTTGACGCTTTAAATTTACTAAGGTCATACTTGTCCTTCATGTTAATGGTGCATCAGACATGTTGAGGAAACATCTCATACGAAAAGTCTATCAGAAGGTCTATGGATTCTTGTATCCCCACAAACTCTTGGTTGTAAAGATCCACCATCACTAAGAATTCTGAGTAACTTATCCGAATCATCTCCCCCCTCATCCTAAAATGGATCGTGCTTGGTCGGTCCTATTCATAGTGGCTTTTTTCGACAAAGAACGTGGAGAGAACCTTAAGTGTAGGCTCCTAATACGAGGGCTCCATGATTTGGAACAAACGAAATCGTGCTCCAATATTGATGAAGTCCCGAATCTACTAGACCAAGTCGATCTACTCCAGTGCCATAATATATACATTTGTTAATCCCAAACTTCTTCTCCTTGAGCCTCTAGTATTGCTCCTCGTGGGCTCCTGCATTGAATTGTATCATGTGGTGTCACTCTGATCGATGAACTACATTTTCATGCTCTTATGGTTGATGAGCTCCACTTGGGTTTCTAGATGACCCTTCTCCTCTCTGCTTTTCCTTGGTACCTCTTTTGCTCTTCGTTGTCTCGTCATTGTGCCTAAAACTAAACTAAGTGTGAAAAAATAACAGATAAAAATACAAGTAAAACTTTTTCCCACATTTGGTTAATATGCTCACTAAATTGTGGAATTGTAAAAACATATACTTAAAAGTAAAATTAAACACATAATAAAACCCAAAATATAAAACAACCAAATAAATAAATAAGTAAAAAGAAATAATTAGAAAATTAAATAAATAGTCAAATTAAGAATAAAATTGAAATTAAATGAACTGCAACTAACAAATAAAACTAATCTAATAAGGCAATTATGAATTTAAACCTAAAAGTGAAAATAAAGAACCTAATCTAACAATTGCCTAAACTTGACAAAATTAAACACGTAATTTATGCAAATTTCAAAATTGAAATGAAATTAAACTAGGAATCAACATCAATTATCTAGAAAAAAATAGATTAATCCTAATTGCATAAAAAATCATCAAATTCAACATTTAGTGAGCAAAATGACAAACCAGATCAAATTTCATGCAATTCATCAAATTGAACCAAGAAATTATATGGGAAATGATAAAATTCAACTTTTAAATTAAAATCAAGCACAAAATCAATGAAAATCAAACTAATCTGCCACAAACCCTAACGCTAGCATTTAGGGGGTGACAATCCCTAAAATTAGCAAAACACCCAAAAATTCTAGCATAAATCAATTGAAATAAATGAAAGAACTTACTAAGGTGTCATAATTTGAGCAAAAAAAACACTAAAATGGGTCAGATATTGAGAGAGTGCGATGATGGGTGGCGAAAGGAGTGAAGAAATGAGAGAAAATGAAGAGAAGTCAGATTTTAAAACCCATCACCGAATTGCATAGTTAGTTACATGGTCGTGTGGCTAACTATATAGGTCCCAGATTCATGAAAATGCGAGGGACACAAGCATGTAAGTTTTTACGAACTTACACAATCGTGTGACTGATCATCTAAGTCTGCACAGGTGTATATAATGATCATGTAGGTCTCTATGAACATGTGTGACAAATTTTTAAAACTTCAAAATGCATACAATCGTGTCTAGAGACCGTATAAGTCTTTGTAACCGTGTGTAATATGTTAAATTGAAATTTTTATATACATGGGCATATGCATGACCGTGCACATGCCCATGTATGCCAAAAATAGTTTAAAAGACTTAAAAATTAGTCAAGCAAAGTTACGAAACTTAACATGCATACCACAAACATGATGAATATGGAAAATCAACTAGGGATGCTTTTTATCTTAACCTAATACATTAAAAAACAGTTAAATCATATACTAACACTTAGAATAGAAACAAAAGAATACGAAATAGAGCAATCAAATGGAACAAAATATATCCTAATTCATGGTTTGCCTCTCAAGTAGCGCTTGTTTAACATCGTTAGCTCGACGCACCCTTCATGTTTACCATCAACCTGGGTCTATAATTAGTAGCTTACTTCCACCCATTTCTCTATATAGTGGTTTAGTAGCCACATGTTGCAAGATAATAATAAAGACATTATGTATCAGATTAATAAATTCAATTAACTCCATTATTACCTTTTTCGCTGAAAATTGTTAACAAAATAAGGAATAATAACACTTCCTGAATCTTTAATTGACTCAAACAATTTGTCTTATAGGAACTACAAACCATCTGCATTTAAGGTTACTACTAATAATTCATCGATAGTTTCCTTATTTGTCCCCTTCTCTTTTCCTTCCTCAATCACCTTTGTCCACTCTTCTACTTTCTCTTATTGAATAGAGTCTTCCTCTTCTTCTTCAACCTCTATTTTCTCTGCCATCTGTTCTTTCTTTTCTAAAACAACAGTTACCTCCTCATCTCTTCAATTATCTTCTTTGTCATCTCTTCTAATATCTCTTCCTAAATTGCAACTTCATTCATGAAGTTGATGTTTGTCTCCTCTTCACTAGGTGTTAATAAGCTCAAATAATAAGTTATATTCAACTCAATTTATTCAAGCAAAGAAAATTTGTCTTTGAATTTATAGTGTCTAGCTTCACTTTTGACAAGGCCTTCCATTAATGAATCTATAAGACATTCTTCTTGTTGCTATTGTTGTAAAGATTTATCTGAAGTGTAATCGTTCTATGCATTAGCATAAGAGTTGTCCCATTCTGAGGCCAATTTCACATGCAATATAGATACTCCCACACATAGATTGGTGCCTGAAATTTGTGATTGTAATGGTTATCTCCACAAATGTCACAACACAACATGGATATTGGTCAAGCTTCCGAATACATGTCACCATACCTTTCGTCCCAAGTTTGTAATGTTGTCACATTTGATGGCATATTATAATTCCTATGAGAATATTGTTCTCTCCATTTTTCCATTATGGTTTGTAGCTATAATGATGAATCTTAAATCTTAATAATAAGCCACAAACACAAAGTCAAAATAAAGAAGTTCAAAAGATAAATATACAGTCACATAAATGAAAAAAATTAAAATAAAAAATAAAAACATAAATAATGGTTAGATTAATAAAAGGTAGACTTTCCTAATATTATAGTCTACAACAACGATGTCAAAAACTTCATTGAGGTATTTTGTTCTTATAAAAATTATAAGTTTTAATCGTAAGTACACAGTATAGCTATTGCTAACACTAGCAAGTACAAGTCGATTTCACGAAGATTTTTTTTTGTTTTAAAAGGAAAAGAAGAACAAAACGCCTAGGGCGTAACATCTAAGCCCCTGCGAAGAGGTCTAGTAAAAAGGGTGCC